>CAMOHE010027098.1:0-28566 GCA_946598075.1 Artocarpus hirsutus
TGGTAGTGTAATCTATTTTCTATTCTCTTAATTTTCATATTTGGAATATCGTATGAAACTAAGTTTGACCTCTTCTACTTGAAGGCTCAGGAGACGGAACTTTGCATGCCTGGAGCGTCAACACGCGAAACGAGGTATTAATCTATCTCGAGTGTTTGGCTTTTGGAGCTGAAATTCCACCACACCCCTCATTTTGATGATATTAGTTTTCATATCCTAGAGGTTAACAATAACTCTCCTATTTCTTTTCAAGAATAAAATCTAGCACATAGAACTTCTACACACGACCTTAGAGCATTAGATTTAGAGGACGTTTGACAAACTCAGTTTCAACTCACTAATTCTAATTCAAACAATAAAAAGCTCTTACATTTTAGTGTAAAACAAAAATATGCAACAATATAAAGCTCTCACATGTTGTAGTATTTTAGGTTCTAACTCTTAGTCAACTCACTTCTCAAACACCTTAATAATGTTAGATTAGTGTAGCAGTGCCATATTTTAACTTTTTTTAGTAGAATCACTCTTCAATGCAAATGTTTTTTTAGTGTTAAATTTAGTATACACTATGCTTGGTGTTAAATTTTAGTTGATTTAGTGTCTTTGTTATTTTTATAGAATCTCTAAAATAGAATGCTATATTATTTGTGTGTTTGGTAATGTAGTTTAAACCGCAAAATTGTGATGAATTGTAGTTGATATAGTGTCTTTTTTATTTATATAGAATCTCTAAAATAGAATGCTATATTATCTGTGTGTTTGGTAATGTACTTTAAACCAAAAAATTGTAATAAATTGTGATTCATACTAACTTTGTCTTTCAAAAAATGTACATTTCAAATTAAAGTTAGTTTAAACTCTTTAAACTAAATTTGGATTAAGCTATGTTCCCAAATACTATAATAAAAATGCTATAATAAAAAATGTTTGGGAATCATTGAAAGTATTTTTAATCCTATAATATATAAGAGCTTTCTACTGTAACATATTATTTTAATTTATATTATAGCATATTATTTTAGTTTTATACTATAGCACTTGATGTTGGACTTCATTCTTGAACAGTCTCTACAACAATATAGAATGATATATTAAATGCGGTGTTTATTGAAAATGGTCTTGGTTGCTGGTGTCTTCCAAGTTCCATGATTCGATGCAAAAGCAAAAATACGTTATCATTATACACGAAATAGATGGATGCCAACTATGATGCAATGTCTTAACTCTGTTGTACCAAACAGGTGGCGAGCTGGACCAGTAACATAGGAGTAGCATCATGCCTGAAGTGGGCCCCACGCAGAGTCATGTTCGTAGCTGCATCCACTGTTCTTACGTTTTGGATTCCCAACAACTCAAATGCGGAGCCTGGTCCTATGGAAGCTGAATCTGGGGCTCAACCCCAACATGAACATCTTTCTCAGTAACATTTTGTTTTAAGTTCAAGCGAAGCGTGTTTGTTGTAATATTTGGCCTTTTATCTGTTGATCTTTTTTTCTGTAATATTTTTTCTTCAAAAAAACCAAAAAAACTGTTGATCTCTTATAATTCAGAACCCCCAAAACCCTCTTTCCCATCAAAGCTTCACATTAGAGAATTGTAGCTTGTGTGAAATGTCTAAAGTAAAAGGGCAAAAAAAAAAAAGAAAAAATTGCTGAAATGAAATGCTTTATGCCTCGACAAGAATAGGCTAGATCACATCTTTTGCTTATTTTACGTAGTTTTAGTCCAACTACAAGTACCCCTTTTTTGTTATCTCTTCTTAGTTTAGAGAGAGAACCTGCTCCGGTTCAAGCACATGAATCCTTGATCGAAGAACATACATAAAAAATTGAAAAAAAAAATTGCACCGAAAAAAAACATATATAAAAGAGATGTAAATTCAATAATCAGACAACATAGACACACTAAAAAATAATAAAAAACTTAATTAGATTCCTTTATGAACACATGAAACAGACAGATGCAAGCAACTACAGATAGATGCCAAAAAAAAAAAAAAAAAAACATATCAACATTTTTATGTAAATTGAAATAAAAAAAAATAAAACCATGCAAAGTCTCACATCATTCCCCTGCCATTACAAGATACGCCCCATTTCTCCATCTCTTGTTCCACCTTCAAGCTCAGGTCCTCTTCCCTTCCTGGGCCTTGGTCTGGGCCTCCTGGCCCACTTCCTTGGCCTTCAAGGTCCTCTTGAAATAGTTGAAGACCCATTCCAGTGACGACAGGCCCGTTTCTCCAAAGGCCCCAGAAGTCAGAAAGCCCGCGATGGCAACCCAATAGTAATGGCAGCCGGAACAATAATTCGGCTGAAGAGAGGGAAAACCGGGGTGCTAATAGAAAGCCCAATAAGTGTCCCCATGAAAGTCAGGCCCGCCACTAACAGCAGAGCCCCGCCCACGGGAAGAAGTGAATGGACGGCGGCGATTTTGCCAGCTGATGGGCCTTGCTGTTCTCCTCGCTGCTGAAAGCCCTTGCCTGCGCCGTATTGTGGGTGGACTTGGAGTTGGTGGGGCTGAGGACGGTCGGCCATTTTTTGTTGTTTTTGTTTTGGTGAAGTTTCTTAGGAGGGTGTTTGGGAGATGGGAAAAAAAATTTTTTTGGGGGGGGAAACATGATGAGTGAGAAAGAGTTTGAGGTGAGGAGCGAGAAGGGTGGTGTTTTCTTACAGAGGGGTGAAAAGTGAGAAGGTGGCGACACGTATGTGTGAGATGGTGAGTAGGGACTTTGCATGAGGAACAAGTTTCAGTTGTGGCTTTTGGGAACGTAAGCCCAAAAAAAGGAAAAAAAAAAAAGGAAAGAGAAACTGAAAGAAATATTAAATGAGGTGGCTATGTGGGAGGAAAATGAAGTGGAATCTTTGGTGGCACATTTCGCTTTGCGGTTCTGAAAGTTTGTTGCGTTTTGGTTTTTCCACAAGCGAGCAAATGTGGTTTTGGGTTTTGCCGTTTTGTTGAATTAACGGGCAGTGTTTAGGACTCTGAAGCTGGACTCCGGTCCACACTGATTTTTTTCCATTGGTTCGAACAAAAATCAATGTGAAAGAAATCAGTACTGGTTTTGAGTATTTTCATTCAACCTATTCGTTTTTTTTTTTTATTTGGCAAAATTTTGAGTTTGAGTTTGCGTTCAAAAGGGCAAAAAAAAAAAAGTGCAGTGAGTAACTTGGAAGTGCAGAGGACTATATGGGTGCGACACGTGTAGGATTTGATCCAGCATGGCAAAGTTACAGCTCATACGTGTTGTTCCACGTTTTGGCGCCATATTGGGCTTCCTTTCAGGGTTAATGCATGGGGCGGGCCCACAAGGTACCCTGGATCTATCTTAAAACTAGCCTTACTCTTACGTTTCAACGCCAATACTTCAAAGGGAAGCTTTTACAAACGCCATTTTTAAGCTTTTATTTTTTATAAATGCCATAAATATTTATTAATGACATAACTTAATATATAATATAAACAATAGTATAATAAATTTTTTTCTAAATAAGATATAAATAAGCACAATTTTAAAAAATATGATGTAACATATAATTTTGTTTATTTCAAAAGTGGATATAGTATTCCTCTGAACAATGTGCATCAGGTCGGCATAGTGCAAATTACATACAAATAAATTATTTTAAATAGTTGGTTGTGTCAGTGTGTATATATATGTATTATATATAAGAATGGTTTCCAGTCTGACACCAAAACTAGATTGATATTTGTAACTTTTTTTATTTGTAAAATATAATTGTACTTGTATGTTTGTGTAACATTTAATTTATTTGTATATAACACTTAATAAACATAGTTTGATATATGTAACATTGAATGTTACATTTGTCAAGGTGCGAGATTTAAGTCAAACATATATATATAAATATTTAATATAATTAATGACAAACTTACAAGAATGTTCTCAAAATACACCACCTTATTAAAAATGTCCTTCAACAAACCATTTATTAAAACCGTCCCTTTATTAGAAGTTGATTTATTAAAAAACTAAGTTATCCTTCCTTCCAATCACTCATGCAAGACGCAGAAATGGAACCAACTAGGTTTCGTCCCGAAACCCGTCAGATTCTATCGCGAACCCACTAGTAACTGTCTTAAAACCTGTCAAAACCCATCCCAGAACCCGTCAGGTTCCGTTCCTAAACTAGCCAGAACCCGCCAAGTTCCAATATGGAACCAGTCAATTTTCTTCCCAAAACTTGTTAAAACTCTATAATAAACCATAACAGCCAAAAAAAAAAAACACACACACACACACACACACACACACAAAAACAAAAACAGATCTAAAAAACTTTGCACAAATCATCTCCAAAATTTTGCAAAAATCATGTCTACAAAAAAAACGAAAATAGATCTACAAACTTTCCATAAAGTATCTCACAATAAAAAAAAAAAGACAAAAACACTTTTTTTTTGGTTCAAACGAATCTAGATCCTCACGGCTGACTTATGGGAATCAAAGATGGTGTCAACGAGATGATTGTTGTGGTCGGTGTTAGGATCCTTACAGAAACCCTTGGTCTTCTTCTAGGGGAGAAGTGAGATGATGCACCTTCACCAATCCTCATTGACATCTAAAGCAAAGGAGAGGATCGTGAATGGAGCAATGGAGATGCCGAGGCATCGATGTTTAGAACGACGAAGAGGATCACGACTTCTTAGATCTCGTGCATCGCAAGTTCTTAGCGACTCCCATTGTTGGACTACTTTGTGGCAGTGATTATGGCGCAGATCGGATCAACGTCACTCCGATGAGAAATGACGTTGGTCGAGAAGTTGAAGAGAGAGCGAGGAAGAGATGAGAAAGAAGGCAGGAGAGGCTAAGCTGAGAGAAAGATAGGAGAGTGAAAGTGGTGAGGCTCAGCTAAGAGAGAAGAAGGAGAGAGAAAGAGTAAGGGAGGCAAAAAGAAAAAGAGGAGAGAGAGAGAGAGTCAGATAGAGAGATAATTAGGGTTTCATTTTATAGAGTGAATTATAATGGGTAAGATAGTAAATGTATAATTAATATTTTAGAAAATAAAATAAAATAAGCGGCAGTTTTGAAAAGTTAAAAATACGAAGGCAGTTTTAATAAATGGTGTGTTTTAATGACATTTTGTATACTTTTCTTATAATTGATTTACCTATATAAAGAAGTGAATAAATAAACTACTGGATGGTCCCAAGTTTACATTTCATCGGGAACTTTAGACATTTGCCACAAATAAGAAACTTTGATTGAAATTTTCCGCAACAAAAAAACTATTGGGAAAAATGTCATACTGCCGCATCAATTTATTTAGTGTACTTTTCAACTTACCCCTTTTCCTAAGACGTATTTCCATTCCACGTGTTAGATAGAGAAATTGAAACCAAACCCTAGATAAATTTTGGGTATTTTAGTCCATACAATCACTCTTTTTTTTTTTAAACAATTATCGTATAAATTGTAAGGGTCTTTGAGTTATAGCATAATTCAATCTATACCAAAAAAAAAAAAGTAGAATTCCTCCTAATTATCTCAATTCGGTCGCACTGCTGGACTTGAGAATAAAGGGGCCTTGCAAGTTCACTGGCCCATTTTTTGCCTCTGTGCTTTAGAGAAGAGTCGTGAAATTTCTGTAACATCTACGATCCAAAAACTGCACTCCTATTCATTCATTGACGATGCTAATTCTCCCTTTTGCCGTGCGAAATTGGCCGTTTGCAATGGCAATAATTCAACCCAAAAAAGCTTATCATAATAATAATATTAGAGTGGCAATTATGTGTACTCCCTGTGCATGGTCCATGGAATATGACTTCACAGATTCAGTCACATAATAAGCTTTCTACTTTTCAATATTGTGAGATATATATATATATATATATATATATATATATCCATGTGAGATTCCCTGTTTAACAACAGTGCTTTCCTTGATAACTCATACAATTAGAAAATACTAAAGATATTGATCATCGCGGATGTTGCATGTGCCTGTATAAATTTGATAGGAACTTATGATGAGGTCTGTATGTATAAATATATGTATATACTGCCATTCCTCCATCTGAACTGAGTAGACGATCACAAAACTATTGTACTAGCACTTATCGTCAACTAGCCAGAAAATTTTGCTAGCTTGATGCTCACTTTAAAAAAGTAAGTGAATAAACAAATAAAATAAAAGGAACGAAAAGAAAGCAAGATAAGATCAATGTCCCCTTCCTCAATTCACGGTCATATTGTTGAAACAAAAATTGTCAAGTAAAGAAATATTATTAGGAGTGTTCACGGATTAGAGATTAATGCTATCTCAATTTTGTTTAAAAGTTCTTATACTTGGTTCAATCCAATACAAAACATCAAATTTTGCAGATTCACAGTGCCTCTAAATTAGACTCATGTAGGTTTATTTTTACACTATTCTCATAAAATTCATTGAAAATTAAAATGTATAATACAAAATATATCAATAAAATCGTGTTAATTACAACACGTTTATATTCGAGTCGTCGACAATAAGCTAAACTGTATCATTACAATCAATTATAGCAAATAAACTTCAATAAAACAATTTAGGGAAAAATTACTACGTATATATTATTTAAAATTTATAAACATGAATATGTACAGCTTATTTGTTTCACAGTTTGAACTTTTTTGTTATATGGTTTTTTTTGTTAGAACAAAATATTGTGATGAAAACCATCACCATCCAGGATCATTCATGTCAAATCACCAAAAAAATTAATAAGATACATAGGCTAACCTAAATCCATTAATTAAACTATGATTTCTGAGTCGGTAGGTTAAAGATCTTTCAAGTCTGATATGTAACTCCTCCTTCAAAGTTTGCCTCTGTAGTTTTTCTGTAGATGGGTGACAAAAAAATAACGAACATACTGACTTAGGGACCACAATTTCTTTATATAACTGCTAAACCCTAACGGTCATTCTTAATTATTAATTTAGCATATCATAAAATCAGTAATTATATTTTAGTTTCTATACATAGGAGGCTCACACTTAATGATGTATTATAAGGCCAAAATACAAATTGATCACTTTTAATTGGGATAACCTTATTGATAGCCTTTTAATACACATTTATTTAATATATTAGCCCATATATATTGGATTTATTCCAACATTTTTTGCCCAAAAAAATAAAATTCTATTCAGATTTATAAATTTTATAGATTAGAAATATTCAATCTGCATCCAATCTGTAATCTTCAAATTGGACAAATCTCAATCCATTACTAATCAAAGATTCTCTCAAACTAATTTAATCCAGCTTATTGGTTTGAGTTGAACAGATTGAGCATATTCATGATTTCGGTGAACACTTCTAAATATTACCAATACACTTCGTAAAGCTCTGTCCCATCTCGGAGATGCTATGTATAGAGCTTTTAAGCACCACATGAAATATAGGTGTGTGGCGGCAGGTAAAAAGTTCACTATTTATGTATCCGTATTATAAAAGCAACTTGAATAACGGACACAATAGCGAAATTAACGAGAATTACACACGAGAGAAACAATATGAGTGTGAATATCATCAACATTGAAATTACAAAACCAAAATAGTATATTGCAAACTTTATAGGTTTCTATTTGAGAGAATCAATTGTCGTGTTTTCAACAGCATGGCATACTAAAACATATATAGGCTTTCTATATCGTGATAAATTTTTATTTTTTATTGAAATGTGTACAAGTTTTATATTATTTAAGGTTGAAACTATATGATTAAAACTACAACCTCAAAGGCACTTGATAATCTTAATAATGTACATATTTACGAATGTTAAAAGACATTCTATTTGAGATGCCAGCAGATAATATATTATAATAGGCTAGAAATAAGCTGCATCGCCTAAATAATTTGCAGAGGTTAGACAAAGGGAACTGAAATTTAAGACAAACTAAAATTACGTGAGTCAACATCCGGAGGTCCTAAGGGCTTCAGACACATCTAATCAATTAGTCAATTGAGAGATTACAACCTTTATTTGTATGAGAAAGAGAAATGGAACCTCCACTGTTCGAGTCTTCGGACTTGATCAGCTCATGCGTCATTTGCTCTTTTTGGGCGGTTGTGGTGGCCCATGGGACGATAGATGGATATGACCTACGACATGGCTGCATTCATGCCCCGATTAGGGCGGATTTTGTTTTTATTTTGTGACAATTACTTTTATAAATACTTAAAAAATAAGTCAGCCACATAAATCTATTTTCCAACTATTAGATTTATTAAAAGAAGTTATTTTGATAAAATAAAACTTGCATTGTTAACAAGAACATCTGCCGAAGAAAGATCTTGTTTGTTTTTATTGGGATGATAGAATGTTACATTGATAGTGTATATTTTTAACTGTTAAATTTATAGGTCTTTTTAGAAACGCAGTTTAAATTAAGAGTTGAAGTCAAGGTTGGTTTAAAATCTAAAGTTTAAGAGAGAAAACACAACAATAAAATTTGTTTTTAGACCACGGCTTCATTTATGGTTTGGACTACATTCCTTAACGGCTATAAATCAAAATCACAACAAAAAATAAATGCAAGGTAGACAACTTATGAGATAACCCTAACCCCACAGAGTTATACTCTCACTACTAACAAAATAATAAGACTTAGTATAAAAAATATACTATATACTTTATTCAAGTTTATAATAAAATATACTATATACTTTATTTAGGTTTATAATTTTATAAATAGTGAGGTTCTAAACAAAACTTTATCAATGATTCATATTTCAAGTACTACTATAGGAATCTAGTTTTATTTTATTTTATTTTATTAATTTAATTTCATTACTATTTCTGCGCATGCCTCGCTAACCCCTTCCGGAGTAAAAGACATCTGGGATCTTGTCATATCAATTCAACCCCACAGTCTTGTGACTTTTGCTGCTCTAGCTTAATCTCCATCCTATCCTATTCCTATTGTTCATAGCTATTGGAACTTTCGGTTTTTCTCGTTGATCCTAGCTTTAACTACCCCAGGTTGATCCGTTATTAGTACTGTGGGACTAAGTTTATTTTCTAAAACTGCCACATTAATCCACATTAAATATGGCATAAGTTTAGGTGGCTAATTTAATATTTTTTATATTGTATATTTGAATGAATCGATCCTTCTATTGGAAAAATTCTTCCAAGTCATAAAGTCAAGAAACATGCACATGTGACATCACTATTTGTCCCTTGAATTCTAGACGCGAAAACCGAGGTCTTTGAACGGCTTAAACTTGACCATCATGAGACAAGTATACCATCGGTAGTCCATTTTTATATATTCCACTCCTCAATAGTGTGGACCCACAGTTTAATTTGGAGTTCATCCTCATGAATAATTAATCAATAAATAATAATGTGACTACAATTTAGAACTTGCGTTTAAAAAAAGATTTTAGCCTGTTTGGAACTAGAAAGTGAGTTAAAACTAAAAATTAAAAACAAAAATATTGTAATATATAAGAGTTCTACACTGTAGTATACTTTTGTTTTATAATGCAACATATAATAGCTTTACACTGTTCAAGATGAAATTGACAAGATTTAACTAATTTTTTCAAACATCATATTAGTTTGAACTAACATATTTGATTCAAACTAAGATTGCTGCAGTATTTTTTTTTTCTTGCTAAATTTGAACGCTACAGTAGTTTGAACCCCAATCATTGATCCTCACTTGCTTTCCAAACGATCATGATTCAATGGCAGAGGAGAAAAAAGGAACTAACGACATGCCATTAATACTGCCGCTTATTGGGTCTTTTATGTCAATTTTCTTTTTCGTTTGCTTAAGCGTTAACACAACAACATTATGCAATTGGTATATATATATAAGTCAGAAGACAAAAGAGTAAAAATTCCAAACAGATCATCTATCCGTGTACTCATGCAAAATTATTTTATAATTGGTATAGGAGGACGTACCAATCACATGGGCAAACATACCCTTTTGTGGATGTAAGAGACTAGGCACCTGCTAGGCTACTGTTTTGGACAGAGACAATGTTATGATGAAGAGGGACATAAAATTCACAAGCAACAGAAAGAGATGGTTAAAAAATTTTGGACATAGATGGTGAAGTCAACATATTTACAGTAGTGCCACATTTATACATGTCCTTTTTTTAAAAGAAAAAAAAAAACAGCTACTTCATATGTGTGTGTAAAAGCTGATCAGGATAACAAAAGCTTAAAAAAAAAAATCTTTGGTTGAAACCCTTATTGTGAGGTAAGTGTTAAAATCGTTAGATCGATTAGTTTTTTATGTAAAATTAATAGTTAAAAAATAAATACTTATGGATGAGTATTTTTTTCAATTTTCACTTAAAAAATAGTAAAAAAAGTTAGAGAAAGAGAGAAAAAAAAAAACTCAGAATATTCTCAATCATGATTACTTATTCACGTGGTTTTACACATGGGGCCTCATACAATGCATGAGCGGGAATGGGGAACCCATTTATGCATGTTTTCTATGCCCCCTTTACATTATAATTTTGTTGAAACACTAAATCTAGAGCTTTTGATCTTGGTAAACTTTGATCCTCTATGTCTTCCACTTTCCAAGTCCTCATAAACATAACAAGACAAAAAACCTTTTCAACTTTTAGGGCAAACATATGGAATCGGCCGAAACAAGTTGCAACTTGCCAACCAGTCAGAGATCAAGAAAAACAAATGTTTTGTACTAATTATAACAAAACCCTTTTCTTGTTTTAGCCTGCGTCGAGGTAAAAAAAAGTCATTCACCAAAATTAGTGGCGTGGTAGTAGTATTGTACTGGCTCTTTCTAATAACATGACCACATAATGCGCAAACATTGTAAAAGATTCATGTAGGGTGTGAACATCTCATGATTCATTGACACTTGAGCTAATTCAAGCTAGCTTGTGTGTCTTGGTTGATCATATGTATGTATATGTATGTACGTACAGAGAGAGAGGATATTAAATTGAGCTACAAGCACTTTGAAAAAAAAGTAATTCATGTCTTGTCGACCCTTTGTAAACCCCCAATCAGACAAAAAAGTTAACAAAGTTGAAAATGTAGTCGAGAGGTAATACATGATATATTTTTTTGATAATTAACCAATGCACTAGGCAACAAAAACGAAAATCGATCTGCAGAAACAATTCAGTACCATTGCCACATTTTCAATCATAACTAGAAGCTCATTTAATATTATATATATTCCTCTATATATACGCAATAAAATCAAAATTATTGACAATATTCTAGCTATATATCTAGCTAGTTCTCAATCAAGATCATACATAGTACCGAACAATAACATATGAAGCAAAAGAAATTAGTTAAATATTTTTACACGTAGCTAGAACAAAGACCTAGCTAGATCCCACTACACAATATCCAACACCATATAATTGTACTAACATGATGTACGTGTATACAAGGAGAAACCCTAATTACAATAATAGTTTAGCTTTACATATTATTACCTCCACCTCCTCTCTGATCACCACATGGATCATGATCAGTATTCCATGGAGAAGCATAATACAAGCTAGAGTTTTGACCAAAATGGCCGTGAAAAGAGCCACCAAAATTGTTATTATTTCTCCTCTGATGATGATCAGAGTGAGAAGATGGCATTTCATTGCCACAAGCATAACGCATTAGATCGGCATTTGTGGCGTCAAGTTCCTTCTGGAGGCGCATCACTTGCCTTTGGAGAACCGAGATAGCCCCGACGCAGCCGTAGACCGGATCTTTCATCCGTGCCTCCGCTTCGTAGGCTAGGGAGTTCACGGCGTCCTCCCTTTGGTGTGGGAGGACCTCGTTGAGGAGTTTGCTGACGTTGCTGGCGCCGAAGATCTTGTGGACGTTCGCGAACTTCTGCGGCTCCTCGGGCGGGAAGTAGGGGGCGAAGATGCAGTCCGGCATGCATTTTCTCCTCAAGAACTTGCAGGCGGCGCAGGGAGAGTTTGAGTAACTTGATGAAGCCATGTGATGGTCTGCTAATACCAAAATGGAGCAATGATACTTCACAATTCATGAAAACAACTATTTTTGTTTTTAGTCATAGATTTCCAAATGTGTTAATTAAATACATATTTCTGCTTTTCAATGAACACTAAAAAACAAGAAGTTTGAAATTCTTGATCAATGATGCTCAGAATTCCTGTGTTGATCGTGTCTTGTAGCTCCGGAGACTAAAATATAACACATGAAGTTTGACTATCACCGTAATATAAATATATAATTATATATAGATATCTATAGCTAGCTGGTACATCAGAAAAGTCAATCTGCAATGCAATATATACATATATACAGACACCTTAGAAATTTTAAACTAAGGGGATCGTTTAGAAACGACAGAACTAGCTAGGGTTTAGCTTTATAAGGACAAGACAACTACTACTTTCTTAACATATATGCTTGAAAAAAGAAAAAAAAAATTACCGCTTAGCTTATTTTCAACATTCGTTTGCTTTTTTGGCCTGCCAAGCAGTTTTTCTTGAACTTGAATATATTGCTTACATAACAAACTTATTTAAGTATTGTATATATGTCCCAAAACCCTACAACAATTCTATATTATAAGAAAAATATTGCCCAATTATTTAACCAAAGATCAGCGCGTAGATTTGTAGCTCTCCATTCGTATTAATTCTATGGAATTCAGCTAATGGAATAAATATTTTAATTTCAATCTAATTATAGGCCCCATAAATTAAGTTTATTATTAATCACCTTAACTCTACTCTCTCTCTCTCTCTCTCTCTCTCTCTCTCTCTCTAGATATCTCCTGCCTGAAACTGGCTTCTTAATTAATTTTTGATCAGAATTAATTAATATACTAATTAAATGCTAACACTTTAACAAATCCTGTCTCAGAAGAGGTTTGCTACACAAAAACTTCTACAACTAGGGAAAACAGCCAATGTCCTGTACAACCTAAAACGACGCAGTGTTTAACATAATTTTCAAGAGAAAAAAAAAAAAACACAAAGCCAATATTAAAGAGAAACCCTTTGTATAGCTCTTAATTTCACCTCATATTTGCTTGACGAAATAGAGATATATTGAAATGGAAAATTGTTAGAGAGAATTAATACAGTTACCTTTTTTTTCTCCTTTGTCTGAAGTCTGTCAAGATCTGTAATTTCTCAAGGAAAAAGCAAGAGAGAGGGAGAGGGCGAGGGAGAGGGAGAGGGAGAGAGGGAGAAACGTTTCAGTCAATGAAAAGATAGAGAAACGATTCCTTGGATTCTACTGTTCTAATATGCGAGAGACGTGATTGGAAGAGGCCAGAAATTAAACCCTAGCTAGCTAGTTTTTCAGGTCTTTTTTTTTTTTGTTTTTTGCTTTTTTTTGGGGTAGAATCAAGAGTAGTTTTTAAGGTTAATTTGATCACAGAAAAAAGGAATTAGTACTGTGTCAAAAAGGGTAATTAAAAGGGGGAAGATGTAGGAGAAAGCACGGGAGAGGCAAAGAGCATTTTTCAGTGATGAGAAGGGAGAGAATGGAAAGCAAAAGACACACACAAGTGTTGTGCAATAAATTATGGGCTACAAGGAGGGGAAAAAAAGGACAAGTATGACACTGCCTTTATAATAATGTCAAACACTGTTCAAGAACTTGCATTGGGCTAATTAACCGGAGACATGCCGCAACCACTCTAGTACTTTGCACCCTTCTCATACCAAATGACGCATATATTGGCAGGTTCAAAACATACGGTTTGTTTGTGAATGTTTTTAAAATAGGTAAAATAATTTTATTTTTAGAAATAAATTTTTTTAAAAATTATGTTAAAAATATTTTTAAAATTTTTATCTTAAAAACATAAAAAATATTTCTAAAAATTTTTAAAAATAATATCAAACAAGGCTATAGTTTTTCTAACATATTTTTTTACACGTATGTATATCACACTATTGTATTTACCATATATATACATCATATTAATCAAGTTAAAAATTAATCACATCTCTCCTAAACACCCTTTGGTAATAGTATCAGCTAATTAAGCCTATTCCAAAATAAATTATAATATATATGTTGTACCGCTGATTCTGCAATATGACCACTGATACTGAAGTATAGACACACACACACACTGTGCAATTTTTTAAAAAGTTGTACCAGTGTGCTTTACAACATATATTTAGCATGTGCACACACAGTACTCAAACTCAAACTGAGGTGCGTGTACATAAATACATATATATAGACACACACCCCGCCGTCACCTTCATGTACTGCAATACAATATATCTAGATGTATACATTCATACTTACGCACACAATATATATATAATCCAAAAAAAAATGGTTCTTACGGCGGTGGTCTGATTCCTTTTGAAAAAAAAAAAAATTATGAGATTTTCCTGTCGAAATGACTATTAAAACTTCTATTCGATTTGTATTTTTTATTTTGATATAATTTTAATCAGATTCAAAACATGCACAGTCCCGTCAGTTTATTAGCTCACGTGAAACTGCGCGATGCTCGGGACTATGCATGCTTCATCAGGTATATAGCCGGGCAGAAGCCCAGAGTCTCGTGACTGTCTGAAATTTTTGGTTGCTGTTAGGTTCCTCATATTATTGAGGGTGATGAGGTGTATAAACTTGAAAGGCTCTGAAAGATTTTACTGTTCTCTTCCTCTATAATTGAGTTCTTGCGAGCTGAGTAGTAGTAGTTTGGTAGTACACTTTTGGTAGTATAATTAATTACTTTCAGTATGGGCATGGTTACAGAATTACAAAAGATTGGCCTGATCATATAATAATGACATATACTATGCCTAATAAATGTCTGGTCAGGGTTGTTCCAATTTTTCACTTATTTCAGCTAGCTCCTTTATTAATTATTCTTGGCAGGAGCTGACTGGGGCCAGGGGCCCGACAACTTGCACGTCGAGAACCGTACATCTCACCAATTGCCTCCAAACATAACTTGTTAACTTTGGTTGTACCGCTCCCATATTTATTTTATTTTATTTTATTTTTTTGGCTAAAACTTCTCCTAGAGTTGATCGATAAGAATAGATAATAGATAATAAAAGTAACAAAACAAAGGTGATGGAAACTAATTTTTCTTATTTTGTGCCTAAGCTTATTTTCAATTTTACTTATTTCAGTATATATCAGTTTAAAAGTTTCAGTAATCTTATTTCCAAATACTCTACTCCTGAACTTGCATTCTATTTTATTTAAACTAAATTGTTAGGTCTATAACCTTTAAGTATAGAGAGAATGTTGAAAGTATGATTATTCATAATGGCGAGAAGATGATCCATAAAAAAAATTCTTGGAGGAACCAAGCAAAGATGACTTGTAAGAGAGTGGCCCTTACCCTTTTTTTAATCAATGGAACCTGTATGTCCATTTATAGGCAGAGCAATGACGAGTTTCCTAATTTTGTCAGATCCCCTACCTTCAAGCTTCAAGAGGGGTCGTCAATTTGAGATGTTTCCATTATGTTAGTTGGCCAGTATGATTTAGCATTCATTAATTTATTAAACCATTAGATTAAAAGAGTGTTTGGGAAGGTAATTAGAACTAAAATTTTTAAAGTAAAAATTATAGCATGTGAGAGTTTTACGTTATAGCAACCAAAATTTTAATTTTAAAACCTATTTTATCAAACACCACATGAATTAGATTAAATAAAAAATATTCTTAGTTTCACTTTGGACATTAATAGAAATTTTTTACATGGATTTAGTAAGATAGAACTTAATTTCTATAAATACAAGTACCAATTAGAGAATGACAATTCATTAATTTGATATATAATAACATTTCCAGAATTCTTTGAATTCTTTGGACTCAAATTTAGATTCGAGTATTCAAAATCCTTTGGATACGTATTTGTTTCTTCCAAAGTCTGAATCCTTTGAGTATCAAGAATCTAACTGGGTGTTTGGCAAAGTGGTGGGAACTGCGGCTTCCACCACAAAATTAGTTATAAACAGTATAAAGCTCTCACATGCTACAGTAACAAAAAAATAAAAATAAAAAATTTGTTACAGTGTAAAGCTCTCACATGCTACAGTAAAAGTGGTTCTCACCACTGGTTCCCACCACCTTCCAAACACCCCATAAGTTTTTAGAGTTTCAATTCTTCCTTAAACTTTTGACACTCAAATATCTCTGCTACAGTAAAAACTAAAATTTTCTCAGCAAAAACTAAAATTCTCTCTCTTATATTTGAGGGAAAAAATCATAACTTCTTCATTTGTTATCTAATTGAGATGATTCTTTTTTCATTGTGTTGCTAGTGAAAAGAGGAATAAAATAATATCCATATTGCATATTTTTTAAGATCATTAACATTAAGATTTTATTATATTTGTTAATAAATCAAAAACTATTTCCATAATCTCTTCAAACATAGGTTTTAATTTTATTTCATACTCAGATTAAAACTTAAATGCACATTCAAACATCAATTCTGATAACAATTCAAATCACTAACTCAAATCTTAATTCGAATCACACTAATTCAAATCAAATCATTAATTCGAATCTATTTATCAAACGGATATTGTCATATATGTATATATGAATATACACACACGCTATTTTAGTACTAATACTAGGAAGACAAACTAACAATGCTATTGCTCGTGGAATATTTCACGATGATATTATTGTTCTTCCACTTTGGTAAAATTTCCAATATTCTTAAAAGTATTGAACATTTGAAAGCATAATAAATGACAGTCCGCAATTGAGGGCTTTTTAAATAAAAGGTCTGCTTGAAGTGCGTTGAATTAAAAACAAAAGTTATCTTAAGGAATATGTCTTTGTAGCTAGATATGTACACAATCGGGCTTATGGCCTCCCCATATCTAGAAATCATTTTCATTTCCATTTTGTTGTTAATTTGGGTGTTTTCTTTAGAGGGGAAAAGAATAAGATGAAAAAGTGCAAGTCCTTCTGGATTGTTCAACTATTTTGTATATATATATATATATAGTCATAAATTAGCCTTTGTGCCCAATATAATATATGCTCTCTCTTCCGTAATTGCTTTGTATACTTCTATTCAATGATATTTACCTAAACAAAATCTCATTTAATTTTGCCGAAAAGCCAGAAAGGTATAAAGACTACCCTACTTATAGAGGAGAATATTTACGGCCCCTAGTAAGATTAGTGGGCTCTTGATGAATCGAACCAGAAGACCAATTATTAATACGAAGCTTGAGAGAGAGAGAGAGATGAAGCAAGAAAATAGGCTTTCGGCTTTGATATTATTCTTGTTATTGCATAATTACTTTACTACAAATGCTCCTCTAATTATATATAAACTAACAGTGTTGTTCTTGCTTCCACATGACATGATATTCATCTGAACCTCCATATAAAATTTTACTCATTATTCCACTATAATAAATTAATAGAAGAGTAATAATTGTTTATTTGATAGCCCATAATAAGTCGGTGCATAACATGATTGTAAAGTAGTACCATATATATTGATGAACTGATCATGATGTGAATTCTTTAGATCCCCTCATGATTAAAATCAATGATCTTTTTTTATTCCTTTCATTTTGTTAAAAAAAAAAAAAAAAATGTATTGATCACCTCATAACAGCTTAAGCTTTAGAGAGAATTAATAAGCTTAGATGTTATCAAAGTTTAATATATTCAAGCAAGCAGGTTATCAATATTTACAAAATTGATGACTCTAAAAAAGCATACTATCACATTTAATAGGTTGACTTTTTAAGATAAAAACTCTTACGTGCCAAACGGACAATAAGTTTTTAGAAACTTGAATTTCCATGGCAGTATAAGAGTAGGAGGTGAGCCTTGTAATTGCATTTTTTGTCCCCTTAAAATAGATTGTGTCATGTATAGAATAATATTGGTGGAAATTAAGATTAAATTGGGTTCAGAATCACCTTCCATTTTGGATATTGTATTACTGTACTAACCATGATAGAGTTTCCAAATCAAGAAAAACCTAGCGTGGGAAGCTTTATAGATTATAGCACGCGGCCCTATCTATACTACTACATCCATAACTATGTATCGAATACATATCAAAAAGATATCATATATATATATAATATATATATATATATATATACACACACACACACACATACAGGCACACACCATTATAAAAGTCTACCTTATTGCTCCCATCATGGGCAAACGCCCCCAAAAAAAATTAAAATGTAGTAGTGATTCCACTAATCGGGACTTTCCTGTAGCAAGCTGCATGCGCAAAGAGGATTCCTAATTGGACTGATTTAGGTCTTTGATGAAAAGCAGAAAAAAGGAGCAAAGGGGAATTATTAGATTGTTCTACTGAAGTATGGCTCTAATCATTAGTTGAACAATTATTGGTCGATATTGGAAGTCCGACGAAATATTTACATATTTTTTAATCTAATCAGTATTGGTAGAATAGAACATGATGTGTCCCCTCACTTGTATATATATAATACAATAATATATATCAAAAAAACAAAAAACAAAAAGACAGTACAACGAACGTTGTAGTTTATGCAATCTTGATATTTTACAGAGATATGTTGCCACTTGCTCGCAGTCCTTAATTTTGATGAGATTATTAATTTGTGGACTTTGTAGAAACAATATACTTTTTTTTTTTTTGAAAGAATACATATTTGTTTTTTGTATTAGCATTTCGGTATTGTTTTGAGAGTTTTTGAAAAAAATTTTGTATCTTTTTTAGGACAAAAATTTTAAAAACACTCTTAGCATAATTCTTAAAAAAAATTTTCTTAAAACAAAACAATGCTTATCTATTTTAAAAACACCACAAGGGGCTCAATAAGTCAGGGATCTCTCTCTGTTTTTTTTTTTTTCCTTCCCATATCGAAGATTATGAACTTATTATCCCTTACTCCGATGGATTGTACACATCCGTCAGAGCGATGGAGTAAAAATACAATTGGATTTTTTTTTCTCTAAAAAAAAGACACTTGAAAATATTTGAGTTGAAAATTTCACTACGTTTTAATGGTGAGGCCGCATGTTATTAATCCTTTGTACAAGAACCATATCTTGTTTATCGTTTGAAAGCTTGACTGTCATTTAAGTTAAAACCGACCTGTATTTTTTATCATATATTAGTTTTTTGCGTTGTTTGATTAGCGAAAAGCCCCAGCGTTTGTGGTTTGAAATGTTCCTCTCGTTTTGGGGAAAAAAACGACAAAGCGTTTGAAATATAATACGTCGTTTTACGAGATAAACGACAAATCAATTTTAGGTTTACCATCCACTGTGTCTAAGAAGTATCCTTTTCTTTAACCGAAGAACAAAACGTATGTCTTTTAAATTTTGTTGTCGCTCTGTCTGAAATGTCAGTCGTTTACTAGAAAAACAACGTGACGTTTTAAAGGGGCATGTTGTCGTCACAGCGAAGAAAGCGGCAGTATGTTGTCTGCTTTATTGATATGACATGTCGTACTTTTAGAATTGGCAAAGGAGATATCGTATTTGAAATAAGGAAAACGACATGTGGTCACAATGTTATATCCGTCTGTCCCTCGAAAATGTTGCTGTCGTATGCTGGGAAGAACAACATACGCTGTTAATTGCCATGGAGTGGTTTGTCGTTCTTTATTGCCGCGTGCGGTACCTTATTATCCCACTAAGTTTAAAAGTATGTTTTTCTCGGTTGCCAATTTGTTTTTGTTCTTAAAATTTAAAAAATATATTCCCATATTTTTTGAAACAAAAATTTTAAAAATATTCTTAATATAATTTTCAAAAAATTCTTAATTGTTCAAACAACAACATTTTTAACTATTTTAAAAACAATATCAAAATTTATTTGTCATTCCATCATATAATCTGACTTCTGCTATGAAAACGGCAAGTCGTATTGATTTTAGAATATGCTCTTAAAGCTAAACCACTTGTCATTTTTTTGAAATTTTTGAAAAGGTAATCGTAATTTTCACAGCAGAACGAACAAGTCGTTAACTTGATCGTATTCCCAAAGATAGTGCTGCAGTTTGGCGTTAAATTGGCTTGCCTTTTAATTTCAAAATCTGATATATTTTTAAACGGACTTGTCGTTTCAGTCAAAAGTTAGACAGAGGGAATGTCATTAAGAATTTTATGTAGTATAACTACATGTCGTTTGTCCAATACACGGCATGTAGTTTTAATGGTTTATCATGCAGATTTGCGTTGCCATGGGAAATCAGGCTTTCTGAAATCAATTGCTGGGGACTTTTCTTTTTGAGAACACTAAATTTACAAACGCTTATATATATAGCCTTGTAAATTTTTTGTCTGGTGATTTTTCTTAACTGTAAAACGACATGTATATATAGCCTTGCAAGAAAATAGTAATGCAATAATTATGTACTTTTTGTCAAAAATAGTAATAAATATGCACTTATAAGTATAATTTATCGGTAAATTCATGTTAAAATTGCGATCAAAAAGTTAAAATGATCGTCTCTAATTGAAAATATAAAAATAATGGTTTAAGAGAGAATATCACTTTACTTGATTCGTTGGTTGAACACATTTTTCCTTCGCATTGAGGCCTCTTTGAATTGAATGAAACGTACCAAACGAGGACTGGGAGTTTTAAAAAGACCAGGAATCTCTTCACACTTCGATTTCTACGTGGCGCTATTTGGTTGGCTACCGAATCTACTGCAGAGAAAAGTTACAGCGACAAAACTCACAGCTTTTTTGACTTGGACTTCAAATCTGAAGGAGATTACATCGAAGACCAAACGTACAACAGTGAAAGAGTGGCAAAAAAGAACTCGAGAAAATCTCTACACAAATTCCCAATTTGATTCAAAGCCAAAACACATCGATTATCCAAAAATGGCGGGATTAGAGGAATTAAGGAAGAAGCTCACTCCATTGTCAGACGCCGAGAAGGGATTTTCCACGGCCTTGCCCTTGGACCCTTGCGACTCGTACACTGTAAGATTGCTTTGTTTTCGATCTCAATTTTGCAAGAAATTTTCTGTTTGGTTCTGATTTGGTTGCGAAATTCGTTGATTTTCTCGGGAAGCTATCAGACGGTGGAACCGTGAACTTGTTGAGCCGATCTTACGGCGTGTACAACATCAACGAGCTCGGATTGCAGAAGTTCACGTCGTCGGCGGCGGTCGACGACAGCGCCGAGAGTGAGAAAACGTACCGGTGCGCCTCGCGCGAGATGAGGATTTTCGGAGCGATCGGGAGCGGAGCCAGTAGCGTTGTTCAGAGAGCGATTCACATTCCGACTCATCGGATTTTGGCGCTGAAGAAGATTAACATCTTCGAGAAGGTATTTTCGGATCTGTACTTTCTTGTGGTCCAATTTTGCTCTGGGAATAGAAACCATAAAAATGTTGTTTTGTTTTGCTTTGATTAGGAGAAAAGGCAACAGCTTTTGACTGAAATAAGGACGCTTTGCGAAGCGCCTTGCAACGAAGGTCTCGTGGAATTTCACGGTGCGTTTTATACGCCGGATTCTGGCCAAATTAGCATAGCTTTGGAGTATATGGATGGAGGATCTTTGGCCGATATCTTGAAGCTGGGGAAAAGAATACCCGAACCGGTTCTTTCGTCTATGTTTCAAAAGCTTCTTCATGTATGTAAAATCTATCTAGATCCTTTCAATAATTTGAGAAAGCAAATGTTTTGTTTCGGTTTATTGTCAGTTTCATTTTTCAAATCATGTGTTTTGGACAGGGATTGAATTACTTGCACAGTGTTAGGCATTTAGTCCATAGAGATATAAAGCCGGCGAATTTGCTTGTGAATCTCAAGGGAGAGCCAAAAATAACGGATTTCGGAATTAGTGCTGGCTTAGAGAATTCAATGGCGATGGTTAGTGATTGTTATTTGTTTATTAATGAGAACAGTTTGGTTTGATCGAATTTGTTGCGTCCTTTTGGAGTCTTGGTTTGGGTTCTTTATTTCTATTTCTCTGATCAGACTTTTTTCGCCAGTGTGCTACTTTTGTTGGAACTGTTACTTACATGTCGCCGGAGCGGATTAGGAACGATATTTATTCTTATCCAGCTGACATTTGGAGCCTCGGTCTTGCACTCTTTGAGTGTGGTACCGGAGAATTCCCATATACAGCAACTGAAGGACCTGTTAATCTTATGTTGCAGGTGACATGCCAACAGATTTTAGCACCGTTTGTCCCTTTATAATTTTGTCTTCTATTTGATTTTTTTTTCCTTTAAAAAAAATGAGGTGAAAAGTGAATGAAATGTGATTCTCAAATCATTTGTATGGTTTCCAATTTGCCTTATATTTTCACTTATTTTTTTTCATATTCCTTGCCAATTTCAATAAGAATGACTTTTGATAATTTCATATAGAAATACAAAGAATGTTTGGGAAACTGCATTTTTTTAGCTGCTAAATTTTGAGTGTTGCTTCCATTATTCCTAATCGATATTCCTGTCTCTTGAGCCAGATATTGGACGATCCATCACCCTCACCTTCTAAACACAATTTTTCTCCCGAGTTCTGTTCATTTATTGAAGCCTGTTTGCAGAAGGATGGAGACGCTAGGCCAACTGCAGAGCAGGTGAGCAAAAAGACTTTAGCCACAGAACATGACAAGTTTTGCGTTTAGGAGGATAGGAGCTTTAGAAGTAGAACTTTGTTGCCTTGTTTTGTCTCGTATAAGTACAATGAAATTGTATTGCATCTGCTAGATGAAGGGAAAAAACGAGGTGTAATAACAAATTACCAAGATAGTTTATTAAAAGTTTAAAAATATTAAGTCTATTATCAGAGTCCGGAGATTACCTTGACGTTGTTTAACTAGTGTTTATGATCACAGCTACTATCTCACCCGTTCATTGCGAAGCATGAAGGGGCCCAAGTAGACCTAGCAGCATTTGTAAGAAGCGTATTTGATCCAACACAAAGGATGAAGGACTTAGCTGATGTAAGCACATAACTCTCATAAACTCATTTTTACACAAAACGGGTATGCTAAAACACTGTAACTTGTGTTTATTATGCTGAGAGGGTATTGACCTTACCTTGTTTTGTTTGGCAGATGCTTACAATTCATTATTACCTACTCTTTGATGGACCAGATGAGCTTTGGCAGCATACAAAGACCTTGTACAACGAAAATTCAATTTTCAGGTACTACAGAATTTAATGAAGTATATTATTTTCTTGAATGGAAATCATTTTTGGTAGTTCTTGGAAGAGAGTTCCAGTGCCATTTCTTAGTCATTACCAGTTTCACTCGGAGGAGCTTCTTGTGTCTCAAAAACATGGCAAGGGAAAGAATCCCAAGTAAAAGAAGTCAGTCAGATTTCTGAAAACATATTTTTGAAGATGCAACAATTTTAAAAGCTTCATTTTATATATCTGCTTAAAGAGCTATTTTGGGAACTTCAAGTGTTTTGCCTAATATTAACTTGTCTATTCTGTAGCTTCTCTGGAAAGCAATCAGTTGGCGGAAATGAAATCTTTTCGACTCTCTCAAGCATACGAAGTACATTAGCTGGTGATTGGCCCCCTGAAAGACTAGTGCATGTTGTTGAAGAACTTCAATGTCGTGCTCACGGTCAAGATGGAGTCGCAATAAGGGTATCAGGATCCTTCATTGTTGGAAATCAATTCCTCGTATGTGGAGACGGCATACAGCCGGAAGGCTTGCCGAGTTTTAAAGATCTCTCCATCGATCTTTCTGCTAAGAGAATGGGCACATTTCGAGAGCAGTTCATCTTGGAGGCAAGCAGTGTTATTGGCCGCTATTTCATCTCGAAACAAGAGCTTTACATTAAGAGTCTTTGATAGCATAATTGCCATCGACTTCTGTGAATGGCATCAGAACGCCGCCCACAGCCCCTGTATGCTATTGGCTCCTAAGCAACAGAATCTTCCCAAGCATGAAACGATAGGTATTCATTTTTTCACCTTTCCTCCTGATCTGCTTGCTTGTATTTCTTTTTTTTTTTAATCTTCATTCACTTTTTTTTTTCTTTTGCAGGACAATTTAGCCATGAATAATTGTATATCTTCACTTAATCAGAACGTATGTAATTCCAAAGTTGATACGCACGTGGAGTTGAGCTCAAGCCACGCCAGTTTTGGAGGCATCCTTAAAATGATTGTAACAAATTATGTTAATGTTGATTATAGCAGTTGATTTGGTAGACTAGTGCTATAGCACAGTTCTTCAATATTAATCTTTTCATCTGATTTCGTTCAGACCTCATAAAGAGAATGCTTTCAAGATCCTTACACGTCATCCTTTGTCTGCACAAATGCTTGCGCTTCGTCTCTTTACAGACACTGTATAATTATTAGGCATGTGTACTATAATCAGTTTATTTTTTAGTCGTTCAATTACTCAATCGAGAACAGTAAGTCTACAAAGACTCAACTCTACAATGACGTTTGCAATTCATATTACAAAATTTGATGACGCAAATTTGGTATTTCGATAAACAATCATCAACTGTTTCCTTCTACATCTCAAATAAAACCCTGCATAGATTTAAAATTAAAAAAAAAAAACAATATAATGCTACATAGGAATAACAAATCAGAATGAGGGAGTGAGAGGGGCGCTTACCATCAATAACGAAAAATTTCTGTACAGCCTGCTTCCGAAACAATGGCGGCAGCAGAAAAAATTAGCGCCAAAAGACTTGGTAGCAAACGACTTTTTACATAGCTGCTAGAAAGTAATCACGGATTGTTTTTCTTTTTAGGGAGGAAGGAGGGTTCAGAACAGAAGATGGGCTCTTCAACGCAGTTTCAGGGGTCTTCTCAAGGGATTCGTTTAAGTCGGAATCTAAAGAAAATCTTTTCTCCTGTGCTTCAGGAGTACTGAATTTAGGCATTGTGATTGGATTCACTGAGCAGACCAAATCTGATACTTCATCTGGTAATATACTGCTAGAATCCTTCCTTAGATGCTCCGGTTCATTCATTAGAAGTTTTCTACATTCACCTGGGAGTGCCATTACTCTACGTCGAATGGCAGATGCACATCTCGTGTTTGAGCAGTAACTGGTCTCAGAGTTCCAAATGCAAACCTATAAAAAAAGTTGGATTGGGGTAAGCAAGATTACAGCAATTATTTATGGTTTACAATCGGATATGGCATTTGTGCTAGGTACCGTAAAATCGTCGGAAGAAGTTGCAAGCTTCTCATCCTCATAAGGGCACCTATAAAAGTCAGGAGAATAGTAAAACCACTTGTCAGGGGACATAACTCAGCAGCATTGGTCTTAGAAAACAAAAACAAACTTACCAGTCAACTGCTGTAACTTCACCACCATGACTTTCCAATCTGATAGGATCTTCCTGTGGCTTGTCAACCTGGTTTGGCAAGCCCAATAAGTCATACACCAATTGGCCCAAACATGGAGACAACAGGGAAAGAAATGTAGAAAGTTACCTTCCAAATATAGGCATTTCCATCGCTAGAACCACTTAATATGTGAGCAGCATCAGGACTGAGAGATGACTGCAATTGGACAATTGGATTGAAGTTAGCACTGACAAGCTGGGTAAGTACGCAAACAAATTATGTAGATTGAGAAGCTGGACTCAGGGCTTAAATAGCAACCCTCACCTTTACGAAAAATGATTCTATTCTGCATCCGGAGAAAGATGCTGTAGGACCCTTTTCAAGCTGAAGAAGATTATACAAATAGATTCTGGCCAAAAAAAAAAAAAAAAAAACAGTGAAAAGAAAAATGTTAGTTACAGGTTCAATTTTTTTTAATAATAATTTTTAATCTATTTGGAGTGCAGGGTAACTGTTCAAAGCAATTTTGGTTTTTCAAGCTCAAAACTGCAGTGGTTGCTCAAGGATGGACGAGAGAAGGTCAGGTGCCAAAATCTTATGGCTACAATTCTCGGATAATTTTCTTCAAAATATGGTTGAGTCAATTTGTGTGAACAAAACATGTTAGTTAGAGCAGCAGGTACCTATTGTCCATGCATGAGGCTGAAATAAACACTCCCTTCGAATCTTGAGACAGGCTAGATACACCATGCAATCTTCTTTCCTGAAATGAAGACGTTTCATGTGTCCAAAAGTAAACATGTCAATCATCTTCATGCATGGATCAATGAGCTCAAAACAATGAACTTTCTCTGGAGTAGCACTAGCATACTGTTTATACTAACCTTGTCAGTTGAGTCTGGATGAGGTTGTGCCCGTATGACTGCGTTCTTCATGTTTCTTGTGTCCCAGAACTTCACAATGCTGAAAATTATGGACCACAAGACAATATTAATTAAACAGCACTTTAAAAAATGATATGCCCTACAATCTGGAAAGTTAACATCAAATATACATGTATCATTGTCAGTGTTTCTTATGTACCTGTCCACAGCTCCAGCAGTAGCAATGGAAATGCCATCTTTCAGATAAAGAACTGATGTGATGCTCATGGAAGCACCCTGAAACAGGTTCAAATCTCAGTGGAGGGTCTAAATTGGGAACAAATGGATTAGAGAGAGATATTATTATTAGAAACAAACCTTGCCACTCCTTACACGCTTTGCTTGACAGGAAAGATGAGCTCCTTTGATACTAGCAGTTGATCTGAAGTAATAGAATATTAATAATAATTTTTTTTAAAAAAATGTATCTTTATCATATATGGTAATTCATAAAAGTTATGAATCATACTTGACACAAAGTTCCTCGGGCCTACTAATTGAGCTTGAATTACATCTCATGTCCCAAAGAGCAAAAGAGCCATCCCGCGAACCAGAGACAACAATCTCTGTAATAATCAAAGACACAGATAAGTAAGTTAATAATTTTACGTCAAGACAAAATATCACAAAATAAATTAAAAATTCAACTTACCCGGATCAATTGGATGTGGAGACATGGATTTTACACTTCCTGTGTGCCCCATCAGCACGGCAATGCATTTCTGTTCTTGAACATCCCACACCTTCATCTGTAGAAAGGCAGAATAGATACATAAATCAGCTAAGAAAATAAGTTAACTGTCAAACAAAATGAAATTATAGTGACATAAAAAATTTTGGAAAAAACATTATAGCTTGATCACTTACAGTTTGATCACCAGAAGCTGTCACAATTAGGGCGTCTCCCTGTAGAAGAGTTGAAATCAAAGAAACAAACATCAAACACAGCACTTCATTCAAGCACAAAAAACAAGATAAAGCTTTATAGCTTGAGCAAGAGACACCAAAAGCCATCAATTACCTTGACCCAACACAAATCAAACACAGCATTATTATGAGAAGCCCATTCGCAAACCCTAGCTTTGTCTGCGATTAAGTGCAAATGTCAATAAGCTTCTACAAGCAACGAAAATTAAAAGTCCATAATTCAATCGCAACCGAAACCCTAAAATGAAAACTAACCCGCATTTTCCTGAAGTGATGAGGAAGACGATAACTGGCGACGCGTATCAAACAAGCTCACATACCCGTCCTCGTCGGAAACGGCAAGGATATGCGAACTTTTGCTGCTCTGCAAAAACACCACGGTTTGACGTTATAAGAACAATTCGACCTAAAAATGGCGATTATAAAGTATACATTTCGCCAATACACAGACCTTGCAGAACGAAATCGCTAACGGCGGAGTGACATCGCCGTCGTGTCCTACCGCCACAGCGCCGATTTCTCGGAAATCTGAAGTCGCGTCGCCGATAAACTGCCGCTTTCGAACTGAACAAAAAATCACTCGCGGCCATCAAATACAGTACAAATGTAAAAAAAAAAAAGGGAGAGAGATAGAGAGAGAGTACCTCTGAATCCATTGAGCTCTCGTAATCTGATACCTTGGAAAAACGATTGGGAGCTTGAGATCTCCATTGGAGAGATTCGACTAAGAGAATGAGGAAGAGAGAGAGAGAGGGAAGAAGAAAAGAGGAATAGTAGATCTGAGTGAAGTCGCAGAACTTTTTTTCTTTTGTGGGCCGGGGGGGTGGTGTGAGCTAGTGTGGGCTTGTTTGGGAGTTGGCGCGCGGGAAGTAGTGACTAGTGGGTTCGTTGGCGGGAATTTGATTTTGACTTTTTTTTTTAATTCGTCGGAGCTTGTCGGCCGCCACTGCAGTACTGCGCACGTTAATGTGGGAAAAATAATAACAAAACTAAATAATGGTACTCATTTTTAAAAAAATGAACGCAAACAATAATCTGATGAATAACTAAACAATCTGATGAACATTAAAACATAAATATGATGACTATCTAACCCATGTTTGGCATAGTGGTAGGAACCACAATTTCCACCACAAACTCAGTTATGAACAGGATAAAGCTCTCACATGCTACAACAACAATTAAAAAAAAATTGTTACAGTATAAAGCTCTTACATGCTACAGTAAAAATGATTCTAACCACTGGTTTCCATCACCCTACTAATCTCTCTCTCCATTGCAAACCATTTAACAACAGTATAAAGGAGGCAAAATTGAGACAAGCTTCAGCAAAAAAGTGCAAATACAATGAACAATCAGAATCATAAGCAAAACCTCTATGTATTTACCATCGGCTCGTCACCATTATCAGAAACCACATATTCAAACCACCAAAGATCCAAGATTCAAAACCACCATAATCATAATTCATCCTCATACACAAAAAAAAAA
>CAMOHE010027099.1:12380-35245 GCA_946598075.1 Artocarpus hirsutus
ACATGTTCCTCGGTCCTCACTTGTAAGCTCAACGTATTTTTAGGCCCTAACACTGTCATTTCCCAAAAGGGGAAATATGAAATATAAAGCAACTTAGGCTCTTTACACAAATGCTAAAAAATAAAGCTTGAATTGAATTAAAAAATTGTAAAGTGTCCCACGGTTACATCATTAAACAATATTTGATATTCCAAATATATTTATAATACATGGTATCCACAATGGTTATCAACCTGTTTTAAGTATCTGTACAGTTATCAACCAGTATCAGTATCCACCATGGTTACCGTTGATGTACATGCAGTTAATGGCCAGCAACTATCAAGACTGGCGGCATCACGACCATCTCTATCACCAAAAAAAATATAAAAAAAATCACAAAAATGCATAAAAATTCATCAAAACTACAAATACAATAATTAGATAAAAACAAAACTACAATAATTTCTGTTATAAGAATTTAAATTTTAAAAGACAAAATTTGAAGTGATAGGTTTTGAGTTGCAGAGAATATGATGAAGGATTTCTTGAGATTCTTATTATTAGCTAATTCGTTTTTTTTTAACAGTACGTTTGTTTTTATTAATTTCAATTAAATTAAAAAATTAAATCACTCTAATTCATTATGTGGTATTTGATTTATTGTTTTGATTTATTCATTTTTATTTGATTTTGTTTTTTTAAAGAATTTGAATATATTATAAAAGTAATATATTTGAATACCTTTCTAATTGCATTCTAATACGTTTTGTTTTTCTTAAAATATGTTTTGTTTTCAGCAAAACATGTTATTTGATTTATTTCAATTTGTTAAAAAAATAAGTAGATTGAGAATTATGTATTATTATTAAGATTAATCTAGTAATTTAAAATTATAAAAGCAGAAGTTGTTGTAAAAGAAAAAACCTATAGGCTGCTTCTCAACTTTTACTGTTGGACAATAGCTTTTAGAAGCAACTTTTTATAAGGAGGGTTAACCAAAATACCTTAAACTACTATAGGCGATTATAGAAGCTAAAAACAGCCTCCAAAAACAATAAGAGACCACAAACATTGAATTAAATAGTTTTATTGGGTGTGGCTTAAATATATCCACATTAAAAAAATGGTGACGTGCAACATAAATAATTTATCCAATTGAGCCAGCCAACCTTAATAATATATATATATATATACATATATATTTTCTAGAGGTCAGCCGACCTTATTAGTTAATACGGCCTTATTACTAAATTAAGTTATCAACCATATATCTTCTTCAAAAAAATAGAATAAAAAAATTAACCCTTTTTAGAGGCTAAAATAGTTATGTGATGAGCTAGTTGTTACATTCTAGTTTTAATTATTTTTTTATTTATCTTTATGTCTTTAGAAACTATTAACGTCTCATTTGAATTTGAAAAATTTGTTTCAATTTTACTTATCGTAGACTTTGTAGACAAAAAAAAAAAAAAAGAGAAGAAAACATGGGGATAAGAGAAAATGACTCTTAATTAGACTAAATTTGTTTTCAAAACAAGCTTTTTTTAGAAAATTTTTTCACAAAGATTTTAACATTAAAAAAGACATAAATCTTAATATATTTTTTTAAAACTTGATATTTTATTTTAGGATCTTTTTATATTTTTAATTTATAAAATATTTCTCATTGCTATTTAAGGGTAGTTATATTGTTTTACCCAATTTTTTCTATTTGTAAGGTAAAATTGCAATTTTTTTTAAAATTCAAATGATATAATTTTTAAAAGTATATGGACGGATAAAGAAATAGTTAAAACTAAAAGATATAATAATATATTAATCTTTTTTTTTTTTCATTTAGGTACTATTTTTTCTTTTTGGTTTTGATTCATTAATCATATTCAATTTAAAAAACAATACTATGTCTCCTAAAAAGAGTAAGGCTGTGTTTGGCAATTGTGGTTCCCACCACAATCTCAGTTATAAACAGTAAAAAGTTCTCATATGTTACATTAACAATAAAAAAATTTACTACAGTAAAAAGTTCTCATATATTACAGTAAAAGTGGTTTTCACTATTGGTTCCCACCACTCTTTTAAACACCCACTAAGACTATGGATTTTAGTCTTGGGAGCTCTGCCTGCCTTCTAAGACGTGGGACCCTTAACGGTGGATTCCAACACCGAGACGTACAGTTGTCAACATATCACACTCGCGCACACAACTCTCTCACACATGTGTTACATTTACACATTTTTTTAATTTTGTTTTTAATCATAACTCATTTGTTATAGTCCAATAAAATGTAATATTATTGGGGCTTCGGTCTTAGAGAGCTCCACCTATAAGTTGTTAGGATCAGTTTCTTAAAAGAGCAAATATTTTCTTTGTGACTCAGCACTTAACAAACATATGATCCTTGATTATTATATCGAATTTTGGACATATATAGAGTTTATACGCAATATGAATACAATTTTAAAATTAATAGTCTAAATTATACAATCTATAATTTATAAATTCAGTCGTACACATTATACATAACAAGAATATAATGAGGATCTATGTCCAATTAAGAAATTGATTTGTTTAGACTACTGGAGTGGATTGACTTTGTAGTACACATTAGTGTGGTAGACCTAGTGGTGGTTTTACACTAGACTTGACCTAAAATGTAATTAAATTAATAACTATTCTGTTTAACTTAAATAAATTTGTTTTAATAATCATCTACTTGTAACCTTAATTTTAAAGTTGATTCACGATTCCATGTTTATAGTTTATATCTTTTGATATACAAAAGGTAGGAGTTCTGATAAATGAAGGCTCCTTGTTGATATGTTAAAGATGTAATATATATTTGATAATAACATAATCTACAAACACATAATCCATAGCTTTCTAACAAAGAGTTAATTCGATAAATTAGAAAAGAACAATGCCTTTGTCATTTGGATGCTTTTGGTGACCAGATGATTTTTCATTTGTTTTTGTTATAAATGAAAATTTTCTAGTAAATCAAATAATAAAACTTTAAGATAAAATTATAATGTCTGCAAAAATTCAATAATTAATGAGCATAATTAATTAAAGATTTTTTATAACTATAACGCTAAGTTCATAAGAAAATATAAATTTAAAGCCTATAAGTTTTTTGCCACAATTACGAGGATATCAACTATATAATAAGCTCAATCATATGCATGTTGGCAAAGTTAAAAATAGCCTCAAGCCATTAAATAGATGGCTTAACAGTAGAACAAGATGGTAGAAAATAAGAATAACAATTATGAAATAATGTGGAAATTCACAAATTTCACACTTCACTCCTCGTATTTGAAACGCACGCTCAACTGACGGAGGCTTAAGCTGATTGGACAGTTCCGATTGCGTGTCTGAACGTGGTGCTAATGGTGCTACTTTGAAACCGTATAAAATTCTGATTTTTAATTTTTTCTTTTCTCCTTTTAGACTTCGAATTTCTGTCACTTTTAACCTATTATGCCAACACAAATGAGGAAATAAATAATAGTAAAAAAGAGAAAACTAAACAAAATGAGATAACTCAATAAAATAAACTAAAATTAAACTAAGATCAACCTAAATTAAAATTAGTTCAAAATAAACTAAAATTAAATAAATTATCAAACTAAACTAAAAACCTTTAAAACTAATATTTTAAATACATAAAAAGTACACAATAACTCTATTTTCTTAAAGCTGCATCGTATTTAAGATAAGCTTGAAAAAAGACCAGCGATTGGCCTTTTACACCAAGTTAGGGCATGCAAAACTTGGCTTAATTTCCCTTTAAGATGGAAAAAAAAACACTTAAATTATTATTAGACTCTTTACTTTTTCATTTGTTTGAAACATTTATGTTAAATGACGGAGCTACACTATTATTATTATTTTTTTAGCATATTTAGCAGCGCTTTCTTTTCTCTTCATGTATCCAAAACTTAATGTTGCAAGGAAATTGTTAAGATATCTTCTTAATTTACACAGTAATCAATACGTAGGACACTCTCTTTCATTAGCAATAAAGACAACTTTTTTTCCCTGCTTCTTTTAATTTTCATTTTTGGCTTTTTGTTTGTATTTCAAAGTATTGTCAATTTGTCATAGACTTAAGCAGAACCATTCGCGATCAGCTGAAAAGAATTGCATGGGTTAATTGGGTTAACGATGCCGTTCAATTTTTTTTTTATAGGTATAGAACCTCAGTCTTTTGCCAAAAAAAAAAAAAACCTATTATATAATCTTTTTTAGCTGGGACATAATTGTATTTTCTAATCAAGAAAAAAACTAAAATGGAGGACATGAATAAAAGTTAATGCATATTGAGGGCACACCAAGATAGTACTCAAAATCGTTTTTTCTTTTCTCTCTAAAATAAGGGGCTGTGCTAGAGTTTGTTTTGTACCCTTCCTCTTGGACCAGACGTGAGGACTACATCCGGGTTGGTTGTCAAAATCTCTAGTCTATGAAAGGGCGGACAAGATGGATGGGCCTTGGAAGAGGGGGTGGGGTGGCGTCGCCTTTGGCAGTTATGGTGAGGCGGCAACTCTTTGACTCCAGGGAGGCTAAAGGTCGAACATTCCAAGATGGAATAAAGAAGGTTGGGGTAGAGGGTGGCCGGCAGGGATGGTGGGGAAAAAGAGGAAAGATTCTACTATGGCCGGATAGGGCAGCAGCAACGAGAGAAGGGGCGGAGCTCTTGCTTACTAGTTTTCCTTTGTTCGTCGAATCTGAAGTGTACTTGAGATCAGTACCCCTTAGAGCGCTAGTCGAACCACGTATGACCAGAATCTGCATAGATGGTGGAAGCGACGCGCTCGCTTGCGTCTAGATGTTATTTTTCTTCTTCTAGGTTTATTTGATGTTTGTCTAGGTCTGTTTGGAATAAAGAGGGCGGTTTCCCTACCTCCGCTGTTAGTTTGTACTTCACACTCGCTAATGAGCAGTGCTGTGTGTGGCGATTGGTTGCCAGATTTAACCTAAGCCAAATTGTATACATCCTCACTTGGATAGATTTAATTTTGGTTGATTGGTATAGTACATCGAATGTAGCGGTTTCTTCTAATGAGCCGTTGATGAACTTTGTGTGTTTGGTGTCGAGTGGGTTTTTCCTTTGTGGGTCTCAATACCATTTTTTGTCTTTGTGTTTCATTTGATTTTACTGGTGGATCTAGTTGTTTGTCCAGGATCATTTGCACCTACAGCAAATTGTCTTATGCAACTTTATGTAGTAGAATGAGTTTTATTTTACTAACAAAAAAAGTTGATGGATATTATATAGTTTTGGATGAAAACCAAACTGGGCTATTCTCTTAGTTTTAAAATTGTTCATATAGAATATAAATGGGAACTTGATTCTAGAGAGAAAGAAATTGATTGGAGAATGAAAAAAAATAAAACATAAAAAATAATACAATATTAAATGTCATGGTTTTCATAAAAAAATTAACAAAAGGATCATTTATAAGACATTTTTTTAGTTCTTAAACTATTTATTAGAAAACATTGCTTGTGTAAACCGATTTTAGTGGGAAAAAAAATACAAGGACTTCTCATAGATTTATTCCATTATTATTTTGAGAGATCTTAACAACACCTAGTCCATCGTTTTCCAGTAATGTTATTCCATTAATACAAGACTTTCGTTAAGAAAGGAAAAAGCCTTAAGGCTAACCCTAAAGAGCAACTAAAATTGAAGAGGAAAAGAAGAAGAAGAAGAAGAAGAAGAAAAGTATTAGATTCCGAAGGAAAGGGATAGGTACTTGTTAGGAGTTTTAGAAATATTTAAATAAAAACAACATCATTTGAATGAAAGCGATCTCATTAAGAGACATAAAGGAATAGAAACAACGTCATCTGTTTAAAGCAAGCGATACCATGTCGGGACCAAACAACAATTATGAGTTAGCCCCAAAATGGACAAAACACTAGTTACTACTAGAAATTTAAGATTATATGACCCTTATTTAATGAATTTTTTTCAAAAATTGTTGTGATAAGAAAAAAACGGAAGCAATCATGCCTAAGAAGACGAAAACCGTCGTGGTAGGGGAGGCCGTCTACCACGATGGTTTTTTAAAAAACCATCATTGAAGACGTGGCCTTCCATAATGGTTTTTGGAAAAAGCTGTCGTAGAAGATGAGTTAAAAGCCCTTTTCCTAGCTCGACAATAGACACGAATCCAAACCCAGCTCTCAAATACACATCCAAAACCCTTTGAAACTGCTGCAGTCTTCCCTTTCCGCCTCCATCCACCTTAATCTCCTTTCTAATTGTAAGTTTTTTGTTAGAAATTGATAAATTGGTGTTGATTTCATTGTTTATTAATTTGTGTTTATTGTATTGTGGATGGATATGATTAATTTGTTTCATGCATATGATTTATGATAATTAAAATATTATGCGTATGTGTAATTTGTGAAATTTTTTAATTGAATTGCACTATTTATTATTTCGATTTAGGAGACTTGCAAAATGGATGGGAAATGGACATGGGATTTTTGATTTTCTAGAGCATATGTGAATGGTGTGGAAGAGTTCTTAGATTTGACCAAAACTCGTGCCAATGGTAATAAAATTCGGTGTCTTTATGTTCAATGTAGAAACCATAGATTTTATTCAATTCCAGTTGTTAGAGGACATTTATTCCAAAATGGAATTATAAGTAGTTATCAAACGTGATATTTTTATGGTGAGTCTAAGTTCAATCTAACTTTAGTAAGTAAAGAAAAGGAAGCTATTATAGAATATAATATAGATGATCACGACAATATGGTTGACATGGTCAATGATTTGAAAGAACACTTCTTACATCGTCTTGATTTATTTGAGAAAGTGATGAATGATGCTGAGACATCCGTGTATAAGAGGTGTACCAATTTCACCAAATTGTCTAGTTTAGTTAGATTATGGAATTTGAAAGCAACGGTGGGAGGGGAGGGGTGGTCTAATCCTAATTTCACAAAGCTTTTGGAATTTTTAGGAAGACTTTTACCAAAGGGTAATGAATTACCAACTAGTATATATAAGGCTAAAAAAACTTTGAGCACTTTGGGAATAGAGTATGAGAAAATTCATGCTTGCGAAAATGATTATGTTTTTTATAGGATTGAGTATGGGGACAAGAATTATTGTCTGGTTTGTCAACAATCAAGGCGAAAGAAAGAAAAGGAGCCAAAAGATGGTAAGAATAAAGTGCCAACGAAGGTGTTATGGTACATTTCACCGGTACCACATTTAACGCGTTTATTCAGAAACAAAAAACATGCCAAGAATTTGACATGGTATCAGGACAAATGGGTCGACGATTGTATACTTAGACATCCGACAGATTCACCACAATGGAAGACTTTTAGAGCTGATCATCCTAACTTTAGTCAGGATCCAAGAAATATACATTTTGCTTTGTCGATAGATAGAATGAACCTACATTGTAACTTGAGTAGTAGGCGTAGAACTTGGCCCATAATACTTGTCAACTACGATGTCTCTCCAAAGAAGTGCATGAAACAGAAGATTTTAATGTTGTCTTTATTGATTTTAGGACCTCAACAACCAGGCAATGACATTGGTGTCTACTTGACACCATTAATTGTGACCTAAAAAACTTGTGGGAAAAGGGAATCAAAGTTAGAGATGCTTACTGAGAAGAGATATTCACACTCCATGCAATGTTGATATGGACAATTAATGACTTCCTCACATATAGCAATTTATTTGGTTATTCGGTGAAGAGTTCTATTGGTTGTCCTATTTGTATGAAGGAAATGTCTCACAAACGGTTGAAGAATGGTAAGAAAACCATTTTTCTTGGTCATAGAAGATGGTTGCCAAAAGATCATCGTTACCACAAACAAAAGAAAGCCTTTGATGGCAACATCAAACAAAAAGAGACCTTCCTCATCCTTTGATAGGTGAAAAAATATTTAAAATGGTAAAAGATATGAAAGGGGTATTTGAGAAGAGAAAGCAAGGTAAGGACGAGCCGTCGATAGATGGACCATGGAAAAAAAAGATCAATCTTTTTCAATCTTTCATATAGGAAGACACTTTTTGTTTGTCATTGCTTAAATGTTATGCATATTGAGAAAAACATTTGTAAATTTATAGTCGGCACATTGCTTGACATTCGGGGCAAGACCAAGGACGGTGAAAAAGCATGGTTAGATCTCATAGAAATAGAGATTATGCCTAATTTGTTTTTCAAAAAAAGAGAGAATTGTACTACTTATCTTTGGTGAAGCACACGTTATCAAGAGCGGAAAAGAGAAAGCTTTATGAATGGCTTACTTCGTTGAAAGTGCCAAATAACTATTTTTTAAACTTTAAAAAATTAGTGTCGGTGAAGGATTTGAAACTTATTGGCATAAAAACACATGATTGTCATGTGTTAATATAACAATTACTACCACTTGCATTGCGGGGATTCTAACAAAGGAGATGAGATTTGTAATTACCAAATTGTGCTTATTCTTTAATTTAATATGCTCCAAGGTAATTGATCCATTTATGCTAGATTCACTATAATCAGAGTTGGTGCAAACCTTATGCATGCTTGAGAAGTATTTTCTATCGGCATTTTTTGACATCATGATTCATCTAATGGTGCACTCAGTATGTGAAGTTAAGTTATACGGACCCGTATATTTGAGATGGATGTACCCATTTGAAAGATATATGAAGGTTTTGAAGGGCTATATGAAGAATCAAAATAGGCTAGAGGGATGTATCGTAGAAAGTTACATAGTTGATGAAGCGGTTGAATTTTGCTCCAAGTACTTTTCCAATGCAGAAGCAATTGGGATGCCAAAGACAATAAACATTGAGGTTAGGAGACTATCTATTGGCAATCCTTCCTTGATAAATCGAGAGGAGTGGGAGCAACCTTGTTTATATGTCTTGCACAATGCTAATATAGTGGAGTCTTTCATTGAGATGCACATGAATGAATAAAAAAAGGAAAACTCAGAAAGAGCAAGAAATGAGAAGTGTTTGTAAGACGAACACAACCATTCCTTTCGGCTATGGATTAGAGCACACATCTATGGTAAATACTCCACATCACAAGGTATAAGCATGTCACAAGACTTAAAGAACCTAGCTAAAGGACCGTCATCGATAGTTATAAGGTATATGTTATATTCTATAAATGATTACACTTTCTATACTCGTGAAAGAGATGCAAAGCATCCTGTCTAAAATAGTGGTGTGACTCTCTATGCCGAGGTTATGCATATTTCCTCTGCTAAGGACAAAAATCTGGTATACGAGACCATGAATTACTTTGGTTTCATTGAAGATATTTGGGAACTTAATTATGGGGGATTACACATGGCACTTTTTAAGTGTAAGTGGGCCGACAATACTATGTTAAGACCGATAATGATGGCATCACGGTGGTTGACTTTAGAATATTAGGATTCAAGAATGATCCCTTCATTATGGCATCACAAGCAATCCAAGTCTTTTACAACGGATCCCCAAGATTTGGAATTGTCTATAGTCGTCCTGATGAAACTAAGAGTAGTTATTGATGGTGAAGAAGTTGCCTAGGATTGCATGGACCTCCCTTCATTCACAAAGAGATTGCCACTGGTTGAAGAGATAGATGATTTTGAAGATGATGTTTCACACTTGCTTCGTGAAGATGTGGAATGGATATATTGAGGAATCAATGAAAAAAAAAACAGAAAAAAATGAGCATCTGTAAACAAATTTATGTTAATTTATTTTAATATATTTCTTATTTCGTTTTTCATCTTTCTTTAAGGTAAAGGATATCTATTTATAGTTATATTTGTGATGAAAACAACAAAAGTAGACATTTTGGTCAATTAGATGCTTAACTTATGGGCTGCCCACCCTAAGCAGAGGAGAAAAACTTATACAAGTGGTGATTTTAGACCAAATTTTTACTACGGTTTTTTTTTTTTTCAAAAACCATCATAAAAATTGATATTCCACTATGGTTTTTCTGAGAAACCGTCGTAGAATGTAAAGCTTACACAACGGTTTTTTAAAAACTGCTGTGGAATGACGATTTTTTAAAAATTGTCTTATAAGACCTGACATTACACGATAGTTTTTACAAAAACCATCGTGTAATATGGACCCTAGGGTTTTATATTTTTCAAACATTGCATGCCTCTCCCCACATTCAAACTCAGGCTCTTTTATCAAACTCTCTATCTCTCAAATTCATTGTTGCCATCACCTTCCGGTTGCTGTCACTATCATGCAAGTTTTCTTTTTCTCTTTCTCTCTCTCCTTCACCGTCGCCTCCCCTAACCCTTTACATCCCCTAGCTCCCTTGCCCCTCCCCCACCATTCCCTCACCCACCAATGAGTTATTAATCAACCAAGCATCCTTCTTACTGCTAGATCCAATCTCCTGGTCCTTGGGGGTGATCTCATCGTTCGTCATTGCTTCTTCTCATAGTTCATCATCGCTTCTTCTCTGGGAAAAGAATGGTTATATTATTTGGATATAAACAATGTATGTATGTATGTATGTATGAATGTATGCGTATATGTATGATTATATACATATAATCATATAAATGGATATAAATATTAAGAATGGATATAATATATGATTATATCCATAGGATGATTATAAATAATGTATTTATGTATGTATGTATGATTATATACATATAATCATATAATTAAGATTTTGTGAGAAATGGATATGTGATTTTGTTAACTTTGCTTATGAGAGTTTGTGATTGTGTGAGAAATGGAAATGCAATTTTGTGTAATATGTGATTATGTAATGTTGTGATATTGGTTATGTAATGTGTGAAATGTGATTTTGTTAACTTTGATTATGAGAGTTTGTAATTTTGTGCAATATGTGATTATGTGATATTGTGATTTTGGTGGTCATTAGATTAGGTAAAAATGTCTCAAGAGAGTGATAATGACCACTATAGGGAGCAATATGAAGAGTGCACTCCATTTTCCTCTCAATATAACAAGGCAAAACAAGTTACTAAGCCCTGAAGGTGCATTGAATTCAATCCTAAAGTAGATTTTGCGCAAAGAGCTACTTTGATGAAAAAAGTTCATCGAATGAAGAAGAAAAGTTTAAGAATAAAAGTGATGTTTGATTCAAAAGGCCAACTGGAAGGCACACTCGGTAGTGAATTAAGCAGTTGGATTATAATCCTTAGTTGAAAACACATTCCCATATAGATTAAAGATTGGAGGACTAATGATTTGGACTAAGTAAAAGATATGATTTGGAGAGAGATTTACAAAGCTTTTACAGTTGAGTGGTATAGGAAAAAAGCTTTGAAGGTTTGTAGTGAATTAGCAAAGGAGTTTAGATCTAACCTTTATGTTACTTTTGTGAAGCCCAACCTTTCCATTCCAAAGGACTATGAAAAATATATAAGCATCCTCTTATGGTAGTACATTACTACCCTTCTATAAATGATGATGGTTGAGAAGCTTTTGTGAAGTATTTACGTTACACCGAATTCCAATTGCTATCAGCTAATGCAAGAAAAATAAGAGCAAAAAATCAATACGGTTCTATGGTTGGCTGGGATGAATATAGAAAGCTTAAGCAATCATTGGTACATTATTGTCTTACTCATATTATATATATCAATTATTCTATCATCAATACATTACTAACATTGTATAATACAATTAGCTGAGATAGGCGTGCTACCAACACAGGAGGAATTGTCAGTAAAATCACGTCAAGGTCCTGATGGCAGTTTAAAAATCCAACAGTAGCACAAATTGGGAACTTGATTCTAAGTTTATTGAACTCAAATTATTAATTTGTAATTTAATACCTATTTAAGGATATTGAGAATAACTTGGTTTGTTGTTGTTTTACAATATGAGAACACGATGCAACAAAGTCAAGGGACCTCTTAGTCCATTAGTAACGATGACATATTGACGAGGGCACCAGGGAAACTAGAACATTCAGGATGTATTTGTTGGGTTTTGTTGGATTTTGTTATTCAAATAAGCAGCAAAAAATTAAAATTAATTCCCACAAAACTCTTGCAGGATCCATGCAATTTGATTAGATTGATAAGAAAGTCATAGAATCTTACCAGGATGACAAAAAGGACAAGATTCTGGAAAGGAGAGAGTGGGTTCACTCCGGTGACACCCTAACTCGAGCTTCTAGTATTCGGGATCGGATTCAGACATTGTTACTTAGAGCAACACCCTCTGAAGGTATCCACATGAACAGACTCTCTCAAAAACGAATTGGTGTGCTAGCACCTTCTCCTTTTCGTTAAATGACTCTCTAATTTTAGGGTTTTAATGTTTTTCACCTTTTAGAATGAGAGAATGCCTTTTCTCTTCTTAATTCGGCTAGGAACCCTAAAACAGATATATATATCTATTGACTTCGAGATAGAGTCAGCTTTTAACTAGGGTAAACTGTAATTCGAGTATGACTCAGAGAATCTAGATAATGTCTATAATTCGAATATGATTCAAAAAATCTAGATAATGTAAGTAATTTGAATATGATTCAGAGAATCTAGATAATGTCAGATTCAATAAACCTAGACATATCTAGTACATCAAATCTAGATATTATCAAGTTCATTGAACCTAGACACAATAAACCCAAAATTCATTTTTGGTCTGTTCTAAGTGTACTACCCTGTAGGTTCACATAACGTTGGTAGTGGGCTTAAAATTCTATTTCTGGCCCACAAATTATAAGCGGCCTCTAGCAAGACATTATGATTACCTAAGTTATGTGAATGTCAATAATCCGACATAACCTAATCCATAATAAGTATTAAAGTCCTTTTGTCACTAGATACCTTGATTAAACATAAGGCATGGTTATACTATTCAATCATATTATTTCTCAATCTTAAGTAGACTGATATTGATAACCCTTATCAATTTATTCCAGTATGGCCATACATTTTACTTCAGTCTAACTTATCCAGGGGCCCATAGATATCTTTCTCATAATAAATGAGGGACAAATTCCTTCTTAATCACTCATATTCCTCACATGATTCACTTTATATCCAAAAACAATCCATTCCATCATCCTGTTAAAAATAATATTAGATTGTGTCAAAATATATAACTTGTCATGTAGGAAACCATGGTGATTTCATGTCAGAGGACTAGGATAGTACTATTGTGATGAGAATCACTTATGACAATTATTCATGCAGTATTCTCATAGCGGGTCAATCCAATACATCATTTCTCAAATATGTATCTATGAGTTGACTTAGTATCTCATACACATGATTAGTAAAACATAATCATCAGTCAAACTCTATACTAATCTTCATTCATTATTATCAATAATAATGACTGACTAGGGATAATTTAGAATATAATTCAATTTTCACCTAAGAGTTTTACTATCAAGTCACATACTTGATGACCTTAGGCAGATTTAACTATTCATAGAATTAGGATAAAAAACAATAATAAAAATGCCTCTTTACTAATAAAATGCAAATGTAATGAAATCAATATGTGATTATTACATAATTGGCCTAGGGCACATCACTAACAATATTCGCAATCAATCAAATTGTGTGAATCAATCTCAATACTTTGACCTCCAACCAGGTTCATAATTCAATTCCCAAATGTCAAAGATGTAGATGAAAATTGTGGAACTGCGAAGTCTTGTGACCAAGTTCATTTCCCAAGGACATGCTAAACCGACGGATGATAGCATCTCATAACGCTACAACTTCAAGATTAGCTATAACCCTACCGACAATGTAGTAGAAGCTTTACAAGCTCTAGAAGTTCAATTGTCACCTCATCGTCAAGAGCCCGAACAATATCAAGAATGCAGGCTCTTTGTTGACGATAGAATTAATGGCGGGGATGCACATGTTGTGCTTAGGAAGGCATGAATGGAGAGTCTTCTAACTGATACAATCCATAGAAGATCCTTAAGGGACAACAACGTGTGCATTAGCATTATTACCATCAGAGTTAGAACACCTGAATCGCTTGTTCTGATATTTGAAGCAACAACTGTCAGTGAAGCTGCTGTAAGCTTCGTCGCATGGCCAAATAGGTTAATTAAAGTCATTGCAATGATGAAGACAAGTCAAGCACCTAGCCACATTCCATAAGATCTAGGGGAAATAAACGCCAAAAAAAAGAAAAGTTTTACAAAAGCAAGACAATCTTAACCTGAGGTAGAACAAGAACAAGAGCAACCAGTTGCAAATGAGCTACGACTTGTATTTAACTTCTCTTCAGTACCTCCAGAATTTATGCAGTTGGCTTTGTACGCACATTCTTTCATGCACGTTGAGTTGATAATTCAGTGCCCGATACCAAAAAATATCACTGGCAATGAATTGCCTCTCTATGTGGGGTATGAAGACATTTACTACTTTATATCACTTTTGATCAAATTGGAGCGAACTGTATACTAGTATACCTCAAGTAATAACTCTATCCTTAATTTTTACTTTTTAAAATCTAATTAGAGTTGTAAGCTGCTTTCAAATAATTGAGCGCATTGTTTTTTATTGTAGTTTTTTGGCAGAATATTATGAACTTCAAGACAAGGTGCACAATTTTGGCTTCATATCTGTGCAATTGTTTCAAGGGTTGCAAGACACCCACAGAGTGATTGCAGAGAGCATGCCGCGTCACTTCTCCACCTATTAGCTTAAGCACGGAGGGAAAAATTATTCTTCATGCTATACAATGTTACAAAACATTGAATGTTGACACTTATTTCACCATGGGAGGACCAAATATATTGGCTTGATCCCCTTGGACACCTACCACGTGAGGATTTCGTATCACTCACAAGATTGTAAGTATCAATGTTTCTTATAAAATTAAATCATGACACATAATTGTATTGTCTATTAGTTCATTTAATCATGACACATTATTAGGGAGCTTAATGATTGGAAACTTCAAGCAAGAAGTGGTGTAATATTTCGACTAAACGGAAACCTATATTCCAAACGTAAGTGTCCAAGATAACAAGAAAATGTAGAATTTTTTTTTATTCTACGTTTTATACGAGATATAAGTAATAGTAGTATATAAGCCCTAGCAAAAAAGAAATTTTATATACATATGGATATAAATGAAGTTGAATTGAGTGGGTATAATTTGTAAATAGGTATGTTATATTTAGATAGAGATAGTAGATAAATGATTGTACAAAATAGTTTAAATGTAAATGATGTTGTAAATTCCTTGTAATTTCAATATACATCATTTTTTGTATGCAATCAAGGCCTTATAGTAATGAAAAACACACGGAATTGGCCATCCTGTGAGAAATTAGAAATTTTGGCAATTTTTTCTTTTTTGTAAGACCAATTTTTCACTACAGGTTTAGTCCAAAACCATCATGAAAAATGTACCTTACATAAAAACCATTGTGTACAGTCATGTTATACCAACTTTCCATGATGGTTTTTGTAAAAACCGTTATGGAAAATTTTCTCTAACATGATAGTTTTTTAAAAAAAATTTAAAAAAATAGTCATGAAAGAGGTCCCCCGAGACACCTCAAATTGGCACCTGTTCTACAGTTCCACGATGGTAAAAAAACCATCATAAAAACTCGATTTTGTACCACAATAGAGGCTTTCACAATTGTTTTTAACTATCGTGAAAGTTTTCCACAACGGTTTAAAACCGTCATAGAATTCTCAATCTGTAGTAATGAGTAGAAACTGTAGATTACATGACGATCTAAAACCGTCGTGGTATTTTTTCGATGGTTAAAAAACTATCATGTAATCATCTGTCGTGGTACCAACGTGACTTTTTACGATAGTTTTTTACTGTCGTAGGTCCTTATTTTGGCAGGGTTTTAGGGTCTTGGGACGAGGCTACTATGACTGTTTTTAGTAAAAACCATCGTGAAATGCTAAGCTTACATGACAGTTTTCATAAAGCTAAGCTTACATGATGGTTTTTATAAAAACCGTCATGTAAGGCTCTTGTTTCACTATGGTTATCATTAAAACCATCGTGAAAAAAATTAGTCTGAAGCTAAAAAGAAAAATCAAAATTTCTGGTTTACCACAAGATGACCAGTCCCATATTTTCAACATTAATACGATGCCCTGATTTCGTAATCATATAATTATATTGAATTATAATTTTTTTTACAAAATCATATATATATTTACATTGTAAAGTCATGTAATTTTTTTTATGCTTGCACAAGAGTTGATGGATTCCTTATGTCTAAGTCCATGTTGTTATATGTGAAGTAAAGAAACAAAAAAAAAAAAAAAAATAGAATTAACAAAAATACTGAAAATAAAACTAATTAACTAAAACACAAATGCACAGTCATGGAAGCTTTTTATCAAACATGTAGTGGGCATCACAACAACACTGAGACATCATAAACACATAGAAAGTAACATATTCTCACACCAAAATGCTAAATGTTGTTCAAAATTCTTTCAAACACCAAATACAAGTAATATATACTAAATGGCAAATAACAAATTAATATAACAAAAATTAAAACTAAAACTAAATAACACTAAAATAACCAAATAATAATAAGATTAGAACTAACAAAAAGACTAAAACTAATTAAAATTGAAATTAACAAAACTAGATAATGAAATAATTAAAACTAAAACTAAATAATAAATAAAAATGATGTAACCAAAAATTAAAAAATAATAAAAATGGTTTGAAATTTACCAATGCCGGTGGAGTTGATGGAACGTCAAAGGAAGAGGTCAACAATGGTGGAGTCGATGGAATGTCGAGGGACAAGGATAAACAGCGGCAAACTACGTTGGGTTTGTTGGGGGTTGGGTCGAATGATGGTGGGGTTGTGGACAAAGTGACGGGAGAATGTCAAAGTTGATAATATGTCGTGGGGGGATTGGGTTCGTTGGTGGCTCGGTTGGGGGGGGGGGGGGAGGAGTTAGAGAATGAAGGGGATTTGAGAGTTAGAGAGAGTTTGAGTTAGAGAAATTTCGAATAAACAGGGAAGGCCATGGCGTTGGCGTTGGCGTTGGCGTTGGTGTAGGCTTAAATTTGAGCGGAGGACTAAAAATTTTGAATATGCGGAACCTTTTATAACGGTTTTTATTAAAAACTGTTGTAAAAGGTTGAATCTTGCATGACGGTTTTTCTTAAAAAATTGTCGTGAAAGGATGAAACTTACATGACGGTTTTTAGCAAAAACCGTCATGTAAAATTATACCTACAACGAAGATTTTTAGTAAAAACCGTCGTGAAAGGTCCCACATCACTAATACGACAGTTTTCGTATTGTTAGGCCACTCTTTGTGTTTTTACCTCTCCTTACCACAACGGGTTTTAAAAATAGGTGGTTAAATAAGAGTTGTGTAATCTCAAGATTTTAGTAGTGAAAGAGAGTTTCAAAATAAAAGCATCACATTAGTTTAAAAGATTGCCACGTCGGATATATAAAGAATTAAACGGTTGAGAATAAATGACAAAAGTCTAACGACAGACAACCGAAAACCAAACTGTTCTGTTACATCTATAAATAGAAGATTTGATAGGATGAAAAGGGACTTTTAGCCATCCGAAAAGATTGTAGAGAGAGTAATTTGAGTGAACTGCCTTTCTTTCTTTATACCAAAGATTTCTCTAGAATCTTAGTTTTTGATTTATTTAGGTAGACCGAAACAATCTCCTAAACAGTACCTAACCCAAGACAGTGAAACACAAACCAAATACGTAAACAGAAGAAAATAAAAACAAAAGTATGTTCTATTTCAAAGATTAGTTGTAATGGACCAATTACGTACTTTTAGACGCTATTAAATATTATTTGACGGTCATACTTAGGAATATTTATTAAACGCTATATTGCATGCAAGGTCTACTTTGAGATTGAAGACTAGTTTATATGTCAAGATTGCATACTTTTAAACGTTATTAAATGGCTAGTAAATACAGAAGTATTTCGCAATCTTTCGTCCTTCTCAGTATATCGTTGAAATAACATACTTATAGTAAAAGTACATTTCTAAGCCCTTAGAATCAACATAAAGCGAATTTTCTTCCACGTAGGAAAACATAAAATCGTACGTACCACCAACTCAATTCAATCTTGTTTATTTCAAAGGGGAAACAATAAAAGATTTATCTTATCTGTGCTGAAAATCAAAGATTACTAAAGTATAACTATTTTTTTTGGCTAAACAAAAGGGCTTTAGGTCTTCATCTGTGTTGAAAATTATAGAAAACTAGACTTAAATATTATTGGTTGTCGCATTGGCCATTGATGGTGTCTTTCTTGGTATAATAAATGGTCCTCAAAGCTGGAAGTCGGACAAAAGTTAAGGCATCATGAATTGCCACGTGGACTATATTACATTTTAGAAGGACATAATTCAACATGGTTGACCACCATTCCTTACTTCTCTTATTTGACCACCATTTTGTCTTGCATCAAGGAAGTGGATGGTCTGGATAATAGACATTTTGGAAGATGACATGGTTCCCGAAATTTAAAACTCATGCTAAACCCTTTGCCACTTATATATTGCTTCTGTTTAGTGATTCCCTCCTTTGCAAGATTATATTAAAATTAATACATATGGAGTGGCTTATGAACGTGGTCCGGTCAGGCTGCCGGTTGTGGTTGTATTTTTCGTATCTATACGCGCTTTCCGCAAGGAAATTGCGTTTGACCATGAAAGTTGAACTTCTAGAAATGGTTAATATCATTCATTATGCTTCTACTTTTCGTCGAAATTATGACCTTCAGTTCGAATATGATTTTACGTATGAAGTGGATACATTAAGGACTCGCAGTTTACTCGTCCCTTGGAAATAAAGCTTGTTGGTCGTCGTTGGCTGCCTCTACGCTATCTAGATTCCATAGCTTATCATGTTTCTTGCATCTACAGAGACAGCAATCAACGTCCTAATAAATGTGTCTTTATATATTAGTGTTTGTTTTTACATTTAACGACATAGAACTCAGGTTTTTTAACCTTTTATATACTCTCACAAGATGGTGCTCTTTTTGAAGCCATCAATCATACGTTGGATGGATCAAACTACTCGTTTAAGTTTAGTAGACTTTGATAACATGATAAAATTTAGATTTTCTAAAAGATCAAGTTTCCATCTTAAAAGGTCAACTTGTAAAGTAGGGTGCTTAATGTCTTTATAAGTTTGGTTTTTATATTTAACGATGTAAGACTTGGCTTTTTTTTTTTACCCTTTGCTTCATCTTACAAGATAGTATCGTTTTGAAGTCATTAATCTTGTATTGGTTGATTCGATTTGTTCCTTTAAGCTTACTGAACTTTGTAATAAAAACCAAACTTAAATATAAATGTTGTAATAAAAAAATTAAAGAGGACAAGTAAAAGATAAATTTGTCAACCTATATAAATGTTGTAATAAAAAATTAAGGACAAATAAAAGATAAATTTGTCAAGGAAAATCTTTTAACGAATGCTTGGGTTTTAGTGGGGGCGGCGGAAGCTAGGCCTCACCTTTCTCTGCCTCGTTGGCTGGGTTTCTTCCTTCATGTCGTTTTTACTTTTATTTTAAACGAATGCTTGGTTTTCAGCGGGGGCCGGCAGTAGCTTGGCAGACCTCACGTTTCCGGCTGGATTTCTTCCTTCACATCGTTTTTACTTTTATTTTTCAACAAATGCTTGGGTTTCAGCGAGGGTGGCGGAAGCTAGGCAGACCTCACCTTTCTGGCTGGATTTCTTCCTTCACGTCGTTTTTACTTTTATTTTTCAACGAATGCTTGAGTTTCAGCGGGGGCGGCGGAAGCTAGGCAGACCTCACCTTTCTGGCTAGATTTATTCCGTCACGTCGTTTTTACTTTTTTTTTTTTTGACTTTGACGCGTCAATTTAACTCTTCATTGAAAATGCTCTAATTTCCGTCGACAAATTTGACCGATGCTATCAAGTGTCCATGAAACTGGGAAGCAAACTGCCAGCGTTCTCCTCCTAGGAGCAGCAGCAGCAACAACAATAATAATAGTGGGTCCTACGTCTTATTTGGTATCAGTTGGATTGTCCCTTGTGGTTGTCCAAACTAACCATGCCACGTAACTTAGGTGCTCTTCTACTTATAAAAATGGACCATTGGCATCAATAAGATCACAAAAATATGCATACAACACCTTAATTGTTATACTTAGCCACTATCATTTAAATTTTAGTTTTAAAACGTTTATCCCAGTATTAACCAGAGCCAATATGGTACTAGCACTTGAGCTAAATGTAAGTTGTTTCAATCATTTACAACAACTTAAAACCATAATACAACGGAAGCAAATTGGATCGTGAAATACCTCCCACCATTGACAGCTGCTCTGCAATTTCCGCCCGACACCGACGATGTCTTCACGCTATGTTTTTGGACTTTTGAACACTGACAAAATTGTCTCTAGATGGTGTAGTTTTCTTTGGCTTTTTCGTTGTGTATTCAGGGATCAAAAACGGGACACCCTTTTATAACCGTAACCATCACATGGTTATAAACGGTTAAGGACGGTTAACCGCCAGAATAACCGCAATGTAGTTGGCGTGCATTTTGAACGCTCCACGTGGGCCAATTAGGGTCTAACATTCTCCCACTTGGCCCATACATCTCATCAACCGTTACAATAAAAAACAAAATACATAAATCATGACAATAAGTCCTACAAATGATGAGTATTATCTTTCATGTATTACAATATATCTTGTCTCTTAAGATTTGCCCATTCAACTTAATGAATAAACCCTATGTTTATTCTAGGTCCAAACTTTAGTGATATTTCTCAAAAATAAATTTGTATACTTAACTGAAGATGAAATGAGAAAATATCATAAATACAGAGTTTCACTACAAAAGTACAATAAATTACATAAGGGAACCAAGTCCTATTCTGTCTACATGATCCCTAAATTTTACTGGTGGCATGCCTTTTGTCAAGGGATCGACAATCATCAATTCAATGCTTATGTGCTCAATGACCACTGCTTTATCCTTAATATGCTCCCTTGTGGCTAGATACTTATATCAATATGTTTGCTTCGACTACCACTCTTGTTGTTTTTAGCCATAAAATAGCAGCTGAGTTGTCATCAAATATTCTCAATGGCCTAGAGATAGAATGCACAATCCTAAGCCTAGAAATGAAACTCTTGATCCATACAACATGCGAAGTAGCTTCAAAACAAAACACAAACTCGGCCTTCATAGTGGAAGTAGTAGTCAAAGTTTGCTTGGCACTCCTCCATGAAACAACTCCACCAGCTAGCATGAAAATGTATCAGGAAGTTGATTTCCATGAATCAATGTAGCCAGCGAAGTCAGAGTTAGAGTAGCCAATGACTTCCAAGTTGTCAGTCCGTCTATACATAAGCATATAGTCTTTGGTTCCTTGTAGGTACCTCATCACCTTCTTTGCGGCCTTCCAGTGGTCTGATCTTAGATTTCTCTGATATCTGCCCAACATTCCTTCAGCGAATGCAATGTCAGGTTTTGTGCAAACCTGAGCATATATAAGGCTTCCAACAAGTGAAGCATATGGAATGTTGTGTATTTAGTCTCTTTCAAGGTCATTTTTGGGCATTGATTCAAATTGAACCTGTCACCTTTCATAATGGGAGCTATACATGGTGAACAATTTTTCATCCGAAATCTCTCTAAAACTTCGTTGATATAAGTCTCTTGAGACAGACCCAAAATGCCTTTATATTTGTCTCTATATATCTTAATTCCTATAACAAAGGATGCATCATCCATATCCTTCATGTCAAAGTTTTTAGAGAGAAATTGTTTCACCTCATGTAGCATACCCTTGTGCAAGCAGAATGTCATCCACATAAAGGAAAAGGAAATAAATTTTACTCCTACTAACCTTCAGGTATATACATTGATCCATGATGTTCTCTACGAATCCAAATGAAGAGATCACGTCATGAAATTTTAAATACCACTGACAGGAAGCTTGTTTCAACCCATATATAGATTTCTTAAGATTACGCACCAATTGCTCACCATTACTAGAGGAGAATCATTCTTGTTGTTTAATATAAACCTCTTTTTCTAGATCACCATTGAGAAATGTTATTTTCACATCCATTTGCTGCAGCTCTAAGTCAAAATGAGCAACGAGTGCCAAGATAATGCAGAGAGAATCTTTCTTGGATACATGAGAAAAGGTCTCCTTGTAATCAATTCCTTTCTTCTGAGTGAACCCTTGACGACGAGTCTCGCCTTATATTTTGCGATCTTGCCCAATGAGTCCTTCTTTATTTTATAGACCCATTTACATCCTATGGCTTTTGCACCATCAGGCAACTCAACATGATCCCAGACCCTATTAGATGCCATAGAATCCATCTCATCCTTCATAGCATCGTACCAAAGTTTTGATTCTTGGCAACTCATGGCTTGTAAAAACGTTTCAGGATCATTTTTAGCTCCAATATTGTAGTTCGATTCTTGCAGATACATAGTATAATCACTAAAAATTGTTGATTTCCTCTCTCTAATAGATCTTCTTAATGTTATCCAACATTTTCCTGAGGAATCTATTATTCAACTTGTTACTTAACTATTTCTGGTGGTTCTTAAGTAACTTGATGTGGCGTCCGGCCTTGGCGTACTCCCTTAAGCCTCCATAGGACCCACATTGCTGGGCCCCTGGACTTATGGCTCTTATTGGTAGACCATCCCCGTGCCACCCACTCATCCGTACTGTCCCCTTTGGGGCCCTCTAGCCCTTCGGGGTTTTTCTTTCGCGTCCTTCGGGTTTGAACATCAAACCTTCCTTAAAAGGTTCTTATTTCCTTCTCGAGTACCAATTGACAAGTAAGCCTTTCATGACAAGTACTAGCACCCTGTCTCCCATAACAATATACTAAACAGACACTAAATCACGAGACCAAAA
>CAMOHE010027100.1:0-11333 GCA_946598075.1 Artocarpus hirsutus
ATCTTATGAATTTTATATGTTAAGGTTATGGCAAGTACATGTAATGTGCATGATGCATGAACAAACCAAAAAATGTGAATGATGCACGATTGAACAAAAAAAATATGTATATGCTCGATTCAAAAAAAAATGTTTATAACGCACGATTCAATTAAAAAACGTGCTTGTGTATCATCCTACGTCCCTCTCGAACGTGAGGGCTTAGAAAGGAAAGAGAGGGATGGGTACAATGTGTATGATGCACGTTAAAACAGACGATTTATATATACTACGGCTGCTTCTTTCATCCTGATGAGCTACAGGAAGGGGCATTCCTCCCAATTGCTTCTTGCTAGCACAGGAAATCTAGCTCATTTTATGCCATCGGTCTATGGCTTCCTTTCCTTGTGAATATGGCTACTTTACTAGGCTATTATTCACATCGAAGAAAGTAAGGACGTTGTATAAATAAGGGCACTCTCACTCTCTCTGGGCCCTCTCTTTTGCAAGTGAACTAAAGGCTAGGATTCTTCATGCCTTTCTTTAGGTCAATCGGAGTGAAGTGACTTTGATTTCTTGCTTTCTTAGTCTTCTACTTCCTTTCCCTTCCGGGTGAAGTTTCTTGCTTCCCTTCCGCGCTTGCCTTAGCCTGAGCCTTAGTGTAAATCGGAACAGACGATTTATGTATATTTATTATATATTAGTCCAGTTGAGTACTTTGACTTGGCTTTTTTTCATTTTTTTTTATTCTACTTTCACCATTTGATCCCAGACATGGATTAAAAATGTACAATATGATATAACTCCCAAGTATAAGTTGTCTCAAATAATAAATACTCAATGAATCTAAGATCGAACCCATAAGGAATGATTTTGTTTAATTCTAGCATATTTATTATATTAACTTTTTATTTATTTAAAAGCTAAAAAATATGAGAATTAATATTTATTATTTGCAATGTATATCCACAATATTCTAAATATTTTTTACAACATTTTTCTTTTTCAATATTTCGTTACTTTGAAACTCAAGAACAAGAAATACAGCTTAAATTAACTAGAAATTTAACAATAAGTGCAATTAATTTAAAATAACTTTAACAAAATAACATCAATAATAACAACAGATTAAAGGGGTAATTATAACAGAGTTAAGGTTCAATAGGACCATTCTAGCTATTAACTTAAACAAATTTTAGTTTTCTAATTATTTATTAATTGGTTTAAGAATACATTATGCCATCCTATGTTAGCAATAAATTAAGTATTTTCAAGTATTTATTGTGCTCTTGCATGTCTATAATGCAACAAAAACTCAACTTAATAAACAAGCAGAATTTCAACATAATTTAACTAAAATAACAACTAAAATAATAAATTAAGTATTTACCAAGTTATTCTCTATCTATGGCTAATTAAAGTCCTCTCAAGCATTATTCGTGGCAGTTTATGTCGTCGAAAAAATCAAAACCAAAATTTTGGCAAAGTTCCAGCTAAGAAAATATTAAAATCCTAAGTTTTTTTTTTTAAAAAAATATTTTGACATTATAACTGCTTAGAAACTAAGAAAAACTAAAAATATTTAAAGTGATTTTGCTAGAGTTTTTTCCTCTTACCTCAGCTAAAAAGAGAATTAAAAAGAAATATTTAATAAAATACTATAAATATTATTAAGCATAATTTTTACAGCATAAACTGAGAAATATTTTACAAAAACTTAGACTAAAATCTGGACTTAAAAACTAAAGAAAATTAAACTATTTGAAAACTGAAAATAGTGTAAAACACTGACTAAGGGGTGATAAGTTGAGGCCAAAAGCATTGATATTTATAGACCTTCAAAAGTTACTATTTACTTTTTATATGTTTTTTAATTGAAAAATTCGGCAACAAATTGCCAAATTGAAGATTTTTTAATATTATTTTTTTTTATGTAACACCCTAAGTGGAGGTTGACAGTTTTAAATAAATTAAATAAAGATCAAAAATTAAAAATTAAAATTTAAAAATAAAACATGAAAAGAAATTTATCCGAGACTTAATTGAAAACTCTCAAAACAAAATAAAAATATAAAAACAATTAAACCATAATTTAATGTAGCATCATAAATTTAATACTACAAAACTGTTATCATCATCATTCTAACTGTCAACACATCTTAATACAGTCACCGAAAATAACATACGATGTTAACATTAGCATGAAGGACATTCTTTAGCAAATGAAGCAATTCCAATGTACACAGTTACATAGCTTCCTCAACTATGTTTCTTGTCACCACCTCACACATTTGAGTCTTGAAAAGATGAAAATATAGAGAAATGAGCGACAACATGCTCAGTAGGAAAAACCATTACTCACATTTAGGTTTTTATCATTGCCACATTAAAACTTGTATGGTTAGTTAGTTCTCATTCATTATTCATCTTATGAGATTCATTATGATCATATTTCATGGATACCTTACGTAATCGTTACTGAGTTCCATACATATACATATATACATATATTACAGTCCATGAATGTTTCTAGGTCTTCACGTCCCAACAGAGTATTCATCACTCCGCTCATTGAAACCCACATGGGCGTGCTTGACCACGCTCCAATCATTCCAAGGGTGTCCGATGAGGGGACATCAAACCCTAGATCCTTAACAAGTCAATTCCTATATAGTGCATTTTAGGATTTTTAACCAAAGGGAGCATCATCACCTCCCCTTTATTTTACCTTTTAGGGTATTCGTGCATAAAGACGCAACTGCCGCCCTCTTCATCCCTCATCATTCCTCTATAATCAATCATTATTTATATAGAGTTAGTTTTCTTAACCATGCTTCTTAATTTACAACAACATATGTCAAATCGATATATTTCTCATTGTACAATATAAGACGAGTTCATGTCAAAGTCTCATATATGATACTTGTATAATAACAGTTCAACATATCTTGCAGTAAAACAACCAAGTTTAATTCCATAAAAACGTCATAAAAGATGAATAATAGAATCCCTACCTTTTAGCGAATACCATGCCGATAACTTCCAACTCACAATACTAAGTTTACCACATAAGCTTTAAGTGCTTTCTTATCTACGACGTATAAACTAACCATACTTTAACTAAATTTCTAATCTATAATCGTACCGACTTACCATCTATTCTTATTAATGCGCCATAATCGTTTATAAAAATCTTTGAAACATTTTGGAACACAAAATGATGAAAAACAAATGAGTTTGACTGCCCGATCAGCCAACCGATCAATTGTTTCCAGCCTCCCAAACAAAACTGTTATTTTTGGACCCTCTGTCGACTTGCCGGTATTGTTCATCAACTTGTTTGTACTGTTCATCGGCCTATCAAACCTGCCGATGGGTCTGGCCTGCCGATTAAACAATTTCTGAAAATCTAGCTTTTCATTTTCAAAGGTTTCAAACTTCAATACTCAATCCACCCCTTTTTAACAATTTTTAAGGTATAGAAAATGCATAAAACCATGGATTAATACATTTAAACACATATAGATCATTCTTTCCAAAATTTTCATGCTCAACAAACAAATCTAAACCAAAAATCAAAACTTTTCAAAACTAGCTCAAAAACTCATTTTGAAAAAAGATCTATGTAAATCAAGTTTCAAAAACGTTGTATAATTACCTCCAAACATCAAGAATACATTTCTCTCAATTCTCATACCAAAACACAATTTTTATACAAAAATACAACTTAGGACCAAGATTAGAGTTTTTAAGAAATCTTCCCTTAAAACTTTGCTCAAATCCATGGTTTGATCTTGAAAACGTTTTAAGCCTCCTTGATCCTTGAGTTTGAGAGAAGTTGTTTGTGAACTTTTGTAAAAGATTAGCTTGAGTTCTCCATTGAATCTTCTAGTTTGTCTCACAAGGAAGGAAGAAATGAAGAAGAAGAGAAGAAATAAAAGAGAAAGAAAGAGAAAGAAAGAAAAAGAGACATGATAAAAAGAGAGATTGATCTGAGTGAAATAATTGAGGGAGGTAGGTTTGGTAAGATGAGTCTCGTTCAGAGACTTTAGTTCATATAATTCCAAATGGCATTCTCGTAACTAATTAGAAGTTTCAAGGCCATTTCGGTAAATATAATAAATAGGTATAAGAAATTTTAAGAAATTTAAAAATAAGTAGAGATAAATATTATAAAATAGATTTTAGATGAAACAAGTTTTAAATGGCATACTAATAATTATTTTAATTACCATAATACCCATTAGAAAATAACAGGTATCATAGTTTTCCTTTTTCTTCTTTTGATTTCACCCTCTAGAATGCAGATTTTTGGCTGTTCTTTGCTGTTGCATGGCAGCGGGACATACTCGTGTGATGCAGTCCTACGCATTAAACACGTTATCAAACGACCAAAAGTTAAAGCTAAGTACGGGACCAAGTGGGCTAGATGGGACCAAGGCTATGACCGTTGGATCGGTCTTGGTAAGCAAATCTGGTGGATGAAAAAGTAGCTTTATATGGACACGACCGCAAAAGATTGGACAATATTTGAAATTCCCCCACGAGCATAGGCCTCACATTATCTGGCAACGCTACAGTGAATAACGTGTGGCACTTGATCTAACGGCCTAGAGTAGCTTGAGGGGCAATCTGAAGGTCAAGAGCCTGCCACGTGTCCCCTTTAGATTAGATTTAGATTTTTATGAGTTTTTAAGGTATTTGTTGCTTGATTTTTCCTTTTTTATTAATGTTTTGCTCCGTTTTTATGTTAAAGATAGAAAATTAAAATAAAATAATTATTTTACAAACATAATATTTAAAATAATATTAAAAATATTTATTTTATATTAAAACATACGAAAATAATTACAAACTTTTAAAATTTCAACTGCTTTCGATTTGACACAGATATAATTATTAAGACATGGAAATATTTTTAGAAATTACTAAAAATATAATAGAACATATTTACAAGCTTAAAACACACTATCAGATACAATAAGACTCAAAATAAAATTATCACTAATTATTTTTATGATTTTAATTAATTTCAAACTAAACTATTATTTTACATATGAAAATGATTCTAAAAATTATTGAAAATATTACTAAACATAAAAACATATTAAAAACTCATAATTAAACATATTTTCACACTAAGACACTAAAATACTATTTATCACTTAATTGTTATAATTAAAGAGTTTAACGAAAAACATTAATGCAAAATAATTGATTTTAGCTTTAAAAAATGTGCATTTTCTAGGTCTCATCATACCCCTAGTTAGCTTATGGCTAGTCCCGACCAATTAAAGCGATAAAACTTAAAAATAGACTAAAGATTTTGGTTTTCAAAAAATGGTGATTCCTTGGTGATTTTCTTCAGAAATTATCTCGGATTCATGCCTTAAAGCAAAAAGGCAAATATTAATTAAGTTTATGATTCATTTCTAGAATATGTCTTATATTTAAGATGGATTTTCCTGTGAGTGTATGATTTTCTATTACTAACCAGTGCATACTAACCAAATAAATTTATATTAATATAAACTAATTTATTTTAATGAAATTTGCAAGTTTGTTTTTACCCTCCTCTCCATTAATGTAGTATAATACTTCGTTAAAGATCATTAAGACTTTATTTGGCTTGTAATGTAAGGCTTAGGTAAAAGGTAGGATAAAGGATAAATTTGAAACTAAGTTCACCCATAAAACACTTACAAAATTTCCAAGCCCTTAAAAATGTACAATCTAATTCCTAAAGTTATAATCCCAAACTTAAAATGAAATTTCATTGTCATCCACTTTTTATTCAACTTTTTTCTTTTTCACTCTTTTTTTTTTCATTTAACTTTTTTTTTCAAATTTTTACTTATTTTTTCATTTTTTTATACTTTTGTACTTTTTTATATTTTTTTTACAGAAATACAAAATAAATTGAAAATTAAAACAGAAACAAAATAATTAAAATTACAAACTTAATAGACATAATGGATATTCCTAACTTATCCTAATCTCCCATAACATTGGCATAAACCCAATTACACTTGAAAAATAAGATGCTTTATGAGTGAAAGCTAAAAGAAAGGATTATAAATTTATTAAAAAGACTAGGCTAAATATGTTGGTGACAAATAAAAATGAAAAATATTAAGCTCAATAGGTATTTAAGCTCAACAGGGTGATAGAGATATAGAATGTAAACAGCTAAGCTTAAAAAAAGCTCAAACGATCCAGAGATGACCTAAATTATATCCATAACTTAGTGTTATCAAGGATTTTACCTCAAGAGAGATTTAAATAAGTTATAAGATTTTATAAAAATAAACCATATTATGTTAACATAAACAGTCTCTAAATTAGTATAACAAATCATAATTCAAGATTAAGTGCTTAAATTTTAGAAAAAATTACAATCTAAATATAGGGCAGGCTAAAGAAATTAACATAAACTTAAACAATATTTAAATTTTATAACAAGTCATGAATGATATAACATTTGATATCGTCATCAGACAGGAGGCAAATCACCAAAAAAAAAATATTTACATAAATTACAAAATGCTTTTTTAAGATTTTTAAAATTTTTTTATTCTTTAGATTTTTCAATTTTCAATTTTTATTTTTATTTTTATTTTTATTTTTATTTTTTTAACAAAACAACAAGATGCAATGCAAACACATAGTTTTACAAACATGCAAAAATACATTTCTAGAATGTTAGTCACTCTTTTGCTTGACTATTTCTAATAATGTGAAGATGTGTTTCAAGAATATTAAATATTCCTTACCTCGGCTACCTTCAAGCATGCATGCAACAAAAGAAAGATGTAAAGATAAGAATATACAAACACACAAGACTATATTTTCGGACCATATCGAGACATATTTCAAGACAAATCCTTCACTCAGCCATCCTGACCTTGAAGAATACGAATCTTAAAGTTTTATAAGCAGCACACCAATTTTTCTAATTTTTTAAAGCTTTTCAATTTTTTTCTTTTTTTCACTTGGTTTTAAAATTAGTCCCATACTAACAAAAACACAAAATCAAAAAATTTTGACAAATTCTAAAAAATTTTGACACAACCCTCTCCCCCAAAATTGAGTAATGACGTTTGCACGAGTATGGGTAATCTCCCAGTATATATTTGATAAGCTCAAAAATAGATGGTATACTTTCCAAATTAATCCAAAATATAAGGCACCATTATATAAATTTCATTTTTATTATCTTTTTGGGTTGGAAGAGAAAACTTAAACGGAATAACGAGACATGCAACACCTTTAGTTTGTTTTTAAGAAACAGAGAAAAAATAACTAGTTTCAAACCACTTTAACACATCCCAAGTATTAACATCTCAATTGATATTGTTAAGACTTTAACACATCCTAATTATTAACATCTCAATTGCTCTTCAAAGAGGAATATTAAGTAATAACTAATTGCCTGGGTAAGAAGCAACACATATGGTATACACAATGTATCCTACAAAAGGCTTCACGTACAAGGAAGTAACAATAAGGTTTTCTCACGCCGCGATAGGGAGAGCTCGCAGTGGCGGAGACATTTGTAAAGTGAGCCCAAACTTGTCTTCCATGCTCATGGCTTCTGGTCCAATCCCATCCTCCAACTTCCAATCAAAGGAATGAAGCAAAGAACCCAACATCAAGTGCAACATTCGCATTGCCAGTGGCAACCCCGGACATATTCTCCGCCCGGCACCAAAGGGAATCAACTCAAAATTGTGGCCTCCAACATCTATATCTAATTTTAAAAACCTCTCTGGCATAAACTTGTCAGGACTTTCCCAAACGTTTGGGTCTCTAGCCATGGCCCATACATTGACTAGCACTTGAGAATCCTTTGGAATGGTATAGCCGCAGACTAAAACATCACTTTCAGCTTTGCGAGGAACCAATAATGGAGCTGCAGGGTGCAAGCGTAAGGTTTCTTTGACAATGGCTTGCAAGTAAGGAAGCCGAGCTATTTCCGATTCCTTCACTTGGTTTCCCTTTCCAATAACTTGCTTTAGCTCTGCTTGGGCTTTTGACATGATTTCTGGGGCTTTTAGTAGCTCAGCCATTGACCACTCTAATGTGGCTGAAGTAGTTTCAGTGCCCGCGCCTATTATGTCCTATTTCAAACATTCCAAAATTATAATAAACCAACCAAAAGAGGTATGATAAAAAGAAAATTGAAGAACAAGAGAGCATATATACTAGATTTCATGATTTTTTTATTATGAATCCATGGATTTGTTAGGAAATTTGCATTACACTGAACAACATCTCCTTATCTGCCTGACGTTCTTTTGCAAAGAATCTTTGTGTATATGTTCTTTTGACAAAGTGAATACTAAATGCACTTTTTTGAAAATAATATCAAATATTACATATAGCACTAGAAGAGCTCGCTTACCATTAGCAAATGTTCAATTATGGTTTTGTCTAGCTGATCATATTCTCTCTTCTCTTCCTTGATCACCATCATGTTGATTAGAGTGCCCAATATATCATTACCTTCCACAGAACCACTCCCTTCTCTCAGTTGCAACCTTTGGTTGATGATGCGATCGAACAAGTTTAACATTTTTTTGAAGTGAATATTGGCGCGCCTCCTAATGCCTTGGGGGTCAATCTTCCTAAGAATCGGGAAGTAGTCAGCCATGTTAGGTTTTCCCATCTCTTCAACAATACCACTGAAGGTCTCCTTGAGCTCTCGTACATTGTTGGAATTTTGATCGGCTAAATCCATAGAGAAAAAAGTGGTGGACAAGAGATTCAAAGAAGTTTTGAAAGCAGCGCTCCCGATCTCCACTGCCTCACAGGCCTCCGCGCTTTTACGGACATCACACAGGAGCTCTTGTACCTTGTTGTGCCTCAGATTCATGTTGGCATCAAGAACCCTAGAGGCAAGCAAGTGGGAGTTGACTATTTTTCGAAGGTCTCTCCACAAAGGAGAGATTGGTATCCAAATCATGCTAAACTGGCTACTTTCAGAGGCATTGACGGAGTCTGGGATTGTTCGGTTGGAGAAGAACTTGCCCCGTGTTTGTAAAACTTCCTTAGCCATGGCTGGTGAGGAAATGACAATTGTTGTTAGTTGGCCGAGTTTGAGACTCATAATCGGACCATAAGACTGGGAAAGCCTGGCCAAGGACTTATGGGGTTTGTCACCAAGTTCCAAGAGGTTTCCTATGATGGGAAGAGGTTTTGGACCAGGTGGTAGTTGCTTTTTGCTTCTATGAGTTGCAAATGAATTGAAGGCTTGAATTGAGATACAAAGGATGAGAAAAAAGCACAACAAAAAGGTGAAAACATCCATCTCTTACTCCTGTCTCGTTTTATCTCTCCGTCTCTTCTGTGTTGCAGAGAGTGGAAGAGCGCCCTACTAAAACTGTTTGTGGTTGATTGCTCAAACAGGAATATTTACGAAACATACTTGTGATTAGAGGTGAGTGGCTGAAATTAGAACAAGAAGTCCAAGGTAAATTTTTGTCTCTTTCCTCGCTAGTTGCCAAAGGACATTACCCTGCTAGTGCATTTGGCTAATGTATACAAACTTATATAAGGAAAACATTTTTTTTATGGTTAGAATCATTCTTTGTTTAACTTTTATAAAAAAAACACTATAATAAAAGTGGTTAGAACTATAAAAAATAGTTGAAACTGTTTTTGCTAAACAAGCTATCCTAAGTAGAATAATTAATAGTACAAAGTTTTTATATGTTGTAATGTTTTAATTCAAGCTTATGACTTTGAACTGATTTGTCAAACCTCCTATACATGTTTGTAAGCACGGATGTGAGGGTGCGAAGAGGCTTTGGACCAGGTGGAAGTAGCTTTTTGCTTTTAGGATTTGCAAATCTTGAAAGGAAGGCTTGCATTGATATACAAAGGATGAGAACACAAAAAAAGGTGAAAATATCATCTCTGAATTTAATCTCTCGTAATTTTGTCTCTTCAGTTTCTTCTACTTTGTGGACGGTGGAAGATCACCGTAACATAAGGTTGAGTTGTGATTCACGTGGAAGAAAAAAAGGTTTAATGTTTCTCTATTTCTTCAGCTTTGCCGCTTATTCATGAGCAATAATTCTTCTTATGATTTTTATATTTCAAGGTTACTATAAATGCATGTAATATCAAAATAAACTACGATTCTGTAGGTTGCGCATTAAATAAATAAATAGGAAAGGCGATTCACGTTATGACTTTTATGTTTTATGGTTGCGATAAATAAATGCCTCAGTCAATAACTCATCAAAATGACATGGATTTTATTGCTTGACAACGATTAATCGAAAAATTCAATGTAAAATTACTCCATGTTATAACATCCTGACGGTTACAACAAATTTTAGGTGTATGTGTGTGTGTTTGATGCATGTTAGAGAAAATGATGTTTAGCTGTAGAGGGAAAAGGTAATTTGTGGCTTTTGCCCATGGCACAAGCAGAACAGAAACTTTTGTTTTCCTTAATAGGAATTTTCAAGTTAAAATCAGATAAAACTTTCCTAACTACTGAAGAAGCTGGATGACCGACCTTTTTGTGCCATAGATCTAACATTTTCTCGGCATTTGATTGAACAGAAACTCTACAATCTAAGTTAAGACAACTTGTTTTTGATTTTGAACAATATGTGTTCTAGTGTTATAGTTCTCTTCGATTTGTGAGTAATGTATACAGTGTTGTAGCTTATTGTGTTGGGTTTGATGCCCTAAAAGCTGTGACATTGTACTTTTTGACAATAAATAAATAAAGTGGCATTTGTTATTATTTTGGTTGATATATGTGTTTTGAATACATTTGTAAACATCGAGAAAATTCCATGATTATTAATGTGACTATAAATTTAGCATATAAGTGTTATATGCTTAGGGATAAAATTTATAGATAATAATATAAATAATCCATAATAATTAATTAAAGTTTAGGATCTTTAATTAAATATTACAAGTATGGTCCAATCTCATTTAGAATGAAATAGTCACTATCCGTACTATTAATGTAGAGACATTGGATTGGAGGTACTTTATATAATGAGATTATATAGGACTGGACCACATAAATTATGAATATCTAATAATCATCCGTTACAAATAGAGTATTCAAATTTATCACTATGATGATCATATATTTGACAGTCTTAATCCTGAGTATTTATTAGACTCCTATTTATGACATTATGAAACACCCGTTATTTTAATGGGTATGATTTTTTTGTAAAATCATAAGAATAAAATGTCACTTTAGCATTTTTACTAAGTCTCCGTAGTAAATATTTTAAATCTACCTATCACTCACTTATATCAGCATTGTCCCACTACATTAATGCTCAATTAAATAGCATCCTTATCATTTGGAGACA
>CAMOHE010027101.1:0-36454 GCA_946598075.1 Artocarpus hirsutus
TTTTTAGTGACTTAACAAGTGGCCTCTCATTACTCAACTTTTTTTTTTATTGCAGAATTTGTGAAACTAATTAATAGCAATAACTAAAAGGAAATTCATATCCTATTATATGGCAACAGAAAGAAAATGAGATGAAACTTCGTTGATTTTTCTTTTGGTGACCAATTACCCTTCAATTTTAATTTTAATAAATGCACTTTAAATTTACTAAAATGTTGCCAATTCCTCTTAAAGTTATGGTAAGATGTTTAAAATTTGAAAAAAAAAGAAAAAGAAAAAAAACCTATGCTTCCTAGTTCATAAGACGTATAAAGGTATTTTTGTCCAAATTAGAATAGCTGTCATCAATTTAATAGCGCAGTGTGTGTGTATATATATATATATATATATTTATTTATTTATTAAACACAAGCGTAATTTATTAAAATAAAAACTCAAGGAAAACAACATGCCAAATCATAAAAAGTTCAGGGTAAAGGTGTGATCAAATTCTCTTATCTTTAACACCTTCTTTTCTGATGATCATGAACCCTAACCAACTACAGGAACCCACGTCACAACCCGGCTCTTATCAACCCAAACCCTGACTCGATCGTTGTGAAAATCCGCGGTTACCTCTATTCCTTCCTTGACAATGACTGGTCTGACCTCAGGATTTTCTCTCACAATTATAGCTGCTGCTAATTCTCCATTCACTCCAACCAGTCTGGCCATGAGATCTTCCCGCTGCTTTCTATGGTTGACAAGCATAAATAAAATGTACATTTATGAATATGAAATGATCATGTGAGAAAAGATCAATTAACAATAAATTGTATGTAATGAACTATTTGACATTTTCTGATCTCGATCTCTAGCTAGCTGCTCCCGTTTTATAACATGTTTCGCATTAATTGGTTCTAACTAACTTTTCAGTTAAGAATAGTATAAACATCTCATATCCTATAGTAAAATAAAAAAAAAAATGTTACAATATAAAACTCTCACATGTTACAATGTTTATGGTTCTAACCACCATGCCAAACATCCTATCAGTTTTCAGACCTTAAAACATTATGGCGGTGTAATTTATAATATTTTTCTATCTTTGTTTCCTTTTTTTTTTTTTTTGTGAAAGATGTTTATAGAAGAGTCCTAATATTGGTTGTTTATGCTAAGCCTACATTTCTCAAAAGCCAGCCATAGTAAGTTAATTAATTAAGGACTATCCTTTTCTGCCAAAATATTGATTGATGGTGCCGAACCTGTATTATAGTCCTTAGTTAATAGGTGTTTCTTAATAGATCAAATAATAATGCTAAGGATTCTAATTACATTACAGCAATTTTATGTTAATTTTTTATTGTCACACCATGGTATTTTTTATAATTACGATTTTAGTACCACTTTGCCATCACAAGGAAATCGAGTAATGGCTGGGAAGCCAGCAAGCTAACTCTTGATGATGTTATAGTAGTCCAACTCAAAAATTAACCCACACATGACATAATATTATTGTGAGAACAGACAGACAATATTTGAGCCTAAGTCTTGGTCTATATATTATTTCTTTTCCTTCGTACATTTTAAGTTTGTCTCTGGAATTCTATTTACTTTCTTTAAATTACATATCTCTAATTAAGTTTAACAAAATTACTACAAGCTTAGTACATAATTTGAGGCTGCTATATGAGTTGGTGTTGAAGAAAAAAAGCGTTGTATAACTAGTTATAGCCCCGCTCTCCTACAAGGACGTTGAAAAATGCCACTTTATCCAAGTCTTGTTCAGACACTAAAAATCTACGGCTGGAGTTGCGGAAAGTTCATCTGGGTAGCCACTATCAATTTGACTTTTATCACTTTCAATTAATTTTTGTTTAGCAAGTTTGACTTTTCAATTGGCTATTTAAAACCCGGAATGCCTACTTATCATTTATATTTAAATCCAACCAAAATGGCAGGCACTGACGACCAATTACTGTCTAACTTAAAAAGAGTTAGCACCTTAATTGTCGATTAACTAACAGCAATATATATATATATATATAAAGACACATGCTCACTTAGAGATTGAGCAATGCCTCCAGATAATATCTAATAAATAATTTTGAGTCGAGCTTTTTTTTTAAGTTAATTAAAGCACGTTATGCATACTTGTGGAGTTTGTTAAAACAGTGAGCTCTAGAGAATATTCAAGATGGCTTTCACGTCTTAAACTACTACTCTTCCTTTTTTTTTTCCAATAATTATACATTTTTTTAAAATAAATAAAAAGAGAGGAGTGTGAATCTTCCATTTAAATAATTATTTATAATCTCTAATACTTGGTAGTCCATTTAAGATCAGCCACCAGGATTTATATAAAATTAAGAAAACTCCTTTGGGAGTTTGCTTTCTCACTCCAAACAACTCAAAAAAAAAAAAAAATCTCGCCAGATTGCAAAATTTGGAAAACCTTGCAACTAGTTATCAGCTAATTTGAAGTTCAGAGGGAAATGGTTTACTGACAACTTGACTGGTTATTCGAATTTCTTTACTAATTTATGAATCATTACATTATATATAGCTGGCAAGCATGAGTTGATCATGCACATTATTTCAAGGCATTCAACGATTGGAACAAACTTTAAAGGACACTCTGGCTCCTAAACAGCCTTCTTATACATAATAAGTTTTCATACGCCTATCCAATATGAGGAGTCTGCTTCACAATTCCATAGCCATCAACCCAAACCCGAACCCGATCGCAGCTGAAATCCATGGTCACCATCATTCCTTCCTTGACAGTGGCTGTTTTAACCTTGGGATTCTCTCTTCTAATTACAGCTGCTGCCGCTTCACTATTTATCCCAACCAGCTCCGGCCATGAGGTCTTCCCACTATCTAAGATTCACAGGCACATATTTATACACATGATCAACAAATGAAAATGTTTACAGGCACATATTTATACACACGATCAACAAATGAAAATGACAATTTGATAACTAAGAAGAAAAGAAATGCAAATTATATTTAATGAACGATTATATATATGTGCTAATATATTATTACCTGGGCAATCTGTCATTCTCTATGTATTGAATATTAATTAGTACTCTCTCTCGTTTTGCTTTTCTTTTTTTTTTTTTTCCAAGGAGTTCAAGGGAAAATGGCAGGGAATGCAAGGAGATTTATAGCAGACTTGTTTGGATATGTTTAGATCGTCTGAACACGTGGTTTTGGATACGACTTCAAAAACCAGCTACTGTCAGCTGTGTCATCTTTGAAATTTTGACCGAGAATGGATTGGAGTGGTTGACCTCCACATTTGTCTATTATATATATATATTAATTAATTATTTGGTTATTTCTATGGTGCCGGATGAAATATGCCTTGCCAAAAGTTTTGTGTATCTACGAAGTATATATACTTAAATTTTATAACTTTTATGTGTTCTAAATGACAATGATAAAGATGACCAAAATGAAGCAACAATTTGCGCTCTGCGTGCACATTAATTCTCGATACTATTAAATCTAATGACGGATCTAGAACCGATCTAGAATTTTACTTCAATAAAGGCACATATTTAAAAAATAAGTTAAAACTAAAAGTTATAACTAAAACATCAGTATATAAAAATTTTATATATAGTCAAAATTAACAAGTTGAAACGGTTTTCCAAATAAATGTTAAAAATAGTATGAATTTAAGATAAAATAAAATAAATATTTAAACTAACTAAATAAGAAAAAGAAAATAAGAAGACACGACTTCATGACAATTAATGTTTAACAAAAATTTTATCTAGTTACTTTATTTTTGTTACATTTGATAAGCTAATTATATAGAAGGATATTCTAACGTGCTAATTTTTAAGTTATTGACCTTATAAAGCCTATAGAAGTGTATTAAAAATTAATAAAAGTTTGATTACAAACGTATACAGCAGCAGAAGGAAAAAAGTACTCCCCAAAAAAAAAAGTAAAAATAAATATTAGAAGCCTTTCTTTTTTTTTTTTTTCAACTTTTTAGTGACTGGTGAACGTCTTCTCAAAATAAAATGGATAAAACAGAGTAATTAATTCAATTTAAACAAGAGAAAGAAATTATACATAAGGAGAATTAGGAAAATAGACCACATTTATAATAGAATAAAAATTAATAACCTAAGTTTAAAACAAAGTTAATAAGTAGGCAAAAAAAAAACATAAATGGACATTTATTAATTGGTTAACTTACAAAAATAACCCCAATTTAATTACTAACATTTAATTTTTTTTTTCTTTTTTTTTTTTTCCTTTCGCTCTCTTCCCTTTCCCCATTTCTCTTTCTTCCCTTCTCTCTCTGTTCACTCCCGATTAGAGATCACCGTCACCTTAGGAGCTGCGTCGGGAAGTTGCAGGAGCTACACCACTTGAGTCGCAAGGCCAAATCATAGGAGCTGTGCCTCCAAATTCGCGAGGCCAAAGTCAGAGGAGCTGTGCTGCCGGAGTTGTGAGGCCTAATCGTAGGTGCTGCTCCACCAGAGTCGTAAAGCCGAAGTCGCATGAGTTGTGCCACTAGAGTCGCAAGGTTGAAGTTGCATGAGCTATGACACAAGAGTTGCAAGGCCTAATCGCAAGAGTTGTTATGCCGGAGTCGTGAGGCCAAAGTCACAGGAGCTGCACTGGCAGAGTTGGCCAAAGTCGCAGGCATCTGGAGAAGCTGCCAGAGTCACATTGGGAGGAAGAAACTATCGTCACTGGAGGGAGGCGTCGACAGAAGTTGCTACCAGGGCTAGAGAGAAAATAGGAGGAAAGCGGAGGGAAAGGAGAGAGAAACTAGGGTTTTTTTTGGAGGAGATGAAGAAGATAAGGGTAAAATTGATAATTTTAGTGTTTAAAAAGAGAAACAATTACAAAAATATTATATATTTTAATATTTTTAAAGTTATGCTATTTACTTACATTAAGATTAAAAGGTGTGCTAATTGATACAATTTCCCTTATAAATATAAAAGAGAGTAAGTGCACATAAAACACAAACTCATTACCATATACAAAATTGGAATACTATCAAATAAAGAGATGTATTTTTTTCAGTGGAGGCATGTGCCCTTACTAGACTTTACATAAATTCGTCCCTGATTATATCATCCTTTGTATATCTTTATTGAGATATATACAAGTAAATAATCAACTAGAGCTCGCTATTGCCCCATAAGAGAGACCAAATTACGTAACGATCTAACTTCTTTTATTTTCTTTTCTTTTTTTCACCACCAGGTAGGGAAGGAACTGGAAAAATTAATGAAGAAGGATGAAGCATATATTAACATTAACATTATCGAGAAAAATTAAGTGAAGGACATAATATAATTTAGGGATGGGGCAAAATATAATTTTAAGGAAGCGGACTATTATTTTTATAAAATTTTATCTACAATATTTAAAGAAAAAATTCAGGAAGGTGGTTGTCTACCCCTATTTGTGTCTTCGTCCCTGCCACTAGGTATTTGGTGAAGAGTAAGGGCGCTTATTCCTTATGCAGTCCTACTCCAATTAGAAAGATATATAGATAATCTACCTTGTAAAGAAATTAGGGTTAATTTCACTTTTGACATCTAAACTATGCAACCTTTTCCATTTTGGTCTATGAACTTTAAAACGTAGTAAATCACACCTCTAAACTTTTCAACTTATCTTATTTTGGCTATTTTGTTACTAAATCTATTAAATATTAACAGAATTGAGCCAATAGTTTCACTTTTACCCCTAAACAATATAACTTGTCCCATTTTGACCCATAAACTTTAAACCATAATCAATCACAACCATAAATTATGAAACTTGTCTTATTTTAGCCATTTAATTGTTAAATCCGTTAAATATTAACGAATTCAAAGGTGTCCCCATTTGGTATTGTTTCTAAATGTTTTTGGAAATGCTTTTGCACTGCTTTCAAGGCAAAATTTTCAAAAACATTCTCAAGCACATTTTTCTAAGAATTCTCATTTTTCAAAGTAAACCCAATAATTATAAAAACACCTCCAATCAATTCGAGATATTTATGTTTTGCATCACACTATTTTTGTGTAGATTATTTTTTCTACGTTCAAAAAAAACTATCTAACTAACTGCCATAAATAAAGATGGCAATTAAATTAAAAAAATTCATATCACTTTATTTTGATATCAGGGTTGTTCTAGGAAGTTTTGAAATTGAGAAAGAATTGTTTTTTCATGAAATCCAATTTGTGCTCTGAGAGTGTTTTTGGTATTATAAATTATAATTTGATGATGTAGCGTTGTATTTTTTATAATTATTTTTTTAGTATAAATTAATCTAATCTTTATTTTTGTGACATATGTGTAAAGGCCCAATCAATTCTTATTTGATGGGCGTTCTATAGGTATCGATTCTGCGCAGCCCAACCCGAAGCAGACCGGGGTGGGCACAGGACTAGTGTGCAGTGAAGATGGCCGGGCCTAATCGATTGTTTGCGTTGTAAGGTTCTCATTTGACATGGGGACGCGTTGTAGAGCTCTTACCGTTGATCTTATTATGGTCGTAAAGATATTTACTTTCTTAACTAAAACCGCATATATTGCTCATAGTTGACCCAACTCTGTGACGTGACAAGCACTTAGTCAATAATCTTCAACGAAGTTTTTGGACAACTAAGATTGATAACAATAATAATAATAATAAAACAAATCCCTGGCAGTGGGATTTGGATCTGGAAGTCAATGGCGTACTTTTTTATTAGCATTTTGGATAAAAACAAGAATCCAACGACGCATCACGCCACCGCCAAGCACCACACAAAAAGGACAAACATATAAGATATGCGCAAGCGTGCAGGAGACAACGATTATAAAAAAGAGCAGGATGCAAACACAATATACTTAAGGAATGTTTATTTTATGTGTTTTTTTAAATTTAATAGACTTAAATTTATATTTAAGTATTAAAATTTTTTTGAATATGTGTTTGTTTTGTCTAAAATTTGAATCATTTAAATATAAAGAATTTAAGTTTTTAAAGTTTTTATCCCTTTTAAACTTTTAATACTCGAATATTTTTGCTACAGTAAAAACTAAAATTCTCTTTTCTATATTTGAGAAAAAAAAATCATAACTTCTTCATTTGATATCCAATTGAGATTATTCTTTTTTCATTATGTTCCTAATGAAGAGAGGAATAAATCAAGATCCATATTGCATATTTTTTAAGACCATTAACATTAACATTTTATTAAATTTATTAATAAATCAAAAACTATCTTCACTACCTCTCCAAACACAAATTTCAATTTCATTCCATACTCAAATTAAAACTTCAGTGCACATCCAAACGTTAATTCGAATAACAATTCAAATCACTAACTCAAATCCTAATTCAAATCATACTAACTCAAATTAAATCACTAATTCAAATCTATTTACCAAACAGGCCCTTAATATATTATTTTCATCGTAACGTTATTTTAAATATTATAATTTTATTTTAAATGCCATGTCCACTTTCTATTGTAATTTTTGACTTTAAAAGTCCTAAAATTAATCTCTTCTTTGTAAGATAATTTGAGATTCTCAAGTTATAATAATAAAATAAAATAAATAAATAAGTCAATCAATAACAATCAAGGAACTTGACATATATTATATTTGATGATTACAAATTTGCTACTAAATAGAAATTTTCTAGTTAAATGTTAAAATTTTACTTTAATACATTAATTTAACAGTGTGTTAATACTATTATATCAGCAAATTAATCAAATTTCTAAATTTCACGTAATCTCAGTCTTGATTGCTTTCTATGATTTAAATATTAAATTTGATCCATTAATTATAACTCTCTTCTATCCAATCTTTGAGTTGCATAACATTTCAATTGATGTAATGATAATATAATTAACAAAATATTTCTAATGAAATATCATTAAAGGACAGGAAAAAAATAGAAACAAGGAGTCAAAAATCAAGTACCTTTCGAATGCTATACATAATGGAGTGTATACATTAATATCGCTTTCAAATGATGACTCAGCTCCACCCCTTAATCACTTGGATATTTTTGACTAATTATAGGATGTTTGATAAAAGTGGTCTAAACCATTTTTTTAATTATAAGCAGTATAAAATTCTCACATGTTATAGTAACAAAAAAAAATCGCTACAGTGAAACTCTTGCATGCTATAGTAAAAACAATTTCAACTAATCATTCTAACCACTTTGTCAAACATCCTAATAAATTAACAAGCGGGATCCACAAAACATACAAGTCAACGCTTGCACCGGTAACCTTTAACATCTATCTATAATGAATAACAATACAAAATTATGGCAACCAGAGATCAATAGTGCACATGCAAAAGAAGATATCTACACAACCCTCCCTCTCTCCCCTAAGGTCAAATCCTAGCGAATCGTTGGTGCTTCGGCTTAGGGGTGGGGAGGGGCTTGAGTTTTATGGTGTCTTTGTCTCTATTTAGATTTGTCGAATGAGGGATCAACAGCTATGAAAGTCCAGTGGGGCTACTCGGGCAAGGACAGAGTAGATCAGCCATGATCGTGGCAAAGTCGAGGCCGAGACAAAAAGAAGGAACCAGTGGGAATCATGATTGGTCCAGTGGTGAATTATTAGGGGCTTTAGATCTTTTTCATCTCAGATCTTGGTGGGAGGAGATGGAGGCCCAATGGTGGCTAGCGATGGGAGGCCTTAAAGGCACCTAGAAGGACGCTAGCACCAGTGTGGATGTTGCCTATGGTTTGGACTACCTAGTTACAGGGTAGGATGAGATTTGGGATGCGACTCTTACTCCAGGGAAGATGGTGGAAGGTGACCAATCTAGTCGGTGTTGTGGCAGTCAATGGGTTTTGTCTTCCTTAGGGAAATGACTCTGAGCGAGCATGGTGACAGCGGTGGAAATGGATGGCAGCTGTGCTAGTTTTTCAGGCTTCGTAGCGGTGGTGATTATGAGATCCTTCTATTTAATTGTGTCTAGTAAGGGCAGCTCTTTTGCCCTTTAGACGTTTGCTATATGTATGTTTTAGTTGTCAATTTGTAATAACGAAGCAAGTTTCCCACATTTGGTTTTAGCTTGTTTGTCTCCTTTGTGCGATATTAACGGTTTGTTTGTCTCCTTTGTGCGATATTAACGGTAGGTGTCCGTATTGTTTGTACCTTTTTATAGAAGAGTTTGATTTTAATTGATTGGTTCAATCTATCGATTGTTACAATATCTCGCACAGAGTCTTGTGAAGCTCCGGTCTTTATACCGTCGAGTCTCAATACCTAAAATTTATTCTTTTATTAGTGTCGTCTTTATTGGCAGATTTAGTCAATAATTGTGATCAAAGTCCTTTATGTAAGGTCATATTCGACCAAGTCCGTAATCTTTTTATTTTAATGAAGTTTACATTTAACATAACAACAACAACAACAACAATGCACTGTAATGCACATGCGAAACAATCAAAGCCGATTGTCGGTCCTCTCCTGGATCTTCACCGGAAATCCACCTTTCATTTTCGAAGTCAAGTCCGACACATACACAGGCTCAACCCCTGCCTCCATTGCCGAAACAACCCTGAACCGCCGCATGACGCCGGCGACCACCCTCTTCATCTGCAGGAACGCCATGTCCTTCCCCAAGCAAATCCTCGGCCCGGCCTGGAACACCGGGTATGTGTACTGATCCCTCCCCAAGAACTCCCACTTCCCGGTGGCCGCCTCCTCCTTCAGCCACCGCTCCGGGCGGAACTCCGGCCAGTCCTTCCCCCACAGCTCCTCCAGCCTCCCCATCGAGTACGGATGGTACGTCACCCTTTCCCCCTTCTTCACCGCCGTCCCCTCCGGCAAAACGTCGTCGTTCGCCGCCTCCTTGCTGTCCGACGGCACCGGCGGGTACAGCCTCATGCTCTCGCACAGCGCCGCGTGAGTGTACACCATGTCCTTCACCTCGTCGTAAACCGAAATTTCCTGATCCGATTTCTCGTTGTCCGAGATTATCTCTTTCAAAATCTCGCTCTCCACGCTCGGGTTCTTGGAGACCAGCCAGAAGAACCACGTGAGAGCTGTCGACGTCGTGTCGCGTCCAGCGAGAATGAAGCTTATTACGATGTCGATGACGAATTTCTCGTCGGAATGGCCTGATCGCAAGAACCGCGAGAGGAGGTCGACGGAATCGAGCGACGATATCTCCGCCATCTCCTTTTTCTTCTCTCTGACTATGAATCGGGCGAAATCGCGAACTTCCGAGATCGCTTTCGCGAGCTTCTTCTCCGATCCGATTCGTAGAAGCTTCTTGATTTTCCACACCAGAGGAAACAGCGAAACGGCTCTACCGCCGCTAATCGCCGTCGCAGAGTCAAAGGCGGCGGCGAATTTCGATTCTGGAAGAGAAGGTAACAAATAAGCCGGATCGTAACCGAAGGCTATCTTGCAGATGTTGTCGAAGGCGAAACGCTGAAGAAGGTTCTGAAAATCGAGAACAACGGCGGAGGAGGAGTTCTCGGCCGCGGCGGCGGCGGAGAGGATAGGGATGAGGCGGTCGGAGAGCTCGGCGTCGACGACGGTCTCGACGAACTTGCGGAGGGATTTGGTGTTGAACTCGTGGCTGGCGAGCTGCCTCTGGAACTTCCAGGAGTCGCCGTCGGCGTTGAAGATGCCGTCGCCGAGAAAGTCGGAAAGGGGGACTCTAAAGACGTCGCCCTTGCGGTAGTTGGAGAAGTGGGACTTGAGGATGTGCTGGACGACGGCGGGGTTTCCCGTAAAGATCTGGCGAGGGCCAAGGAGGTGCTTGAGGACGAAGGTGGCGGAGGGCGCGCTCTGGAGGAGCTCGGCGATCCACTGGCTGCGGCGGCGCTTGTTGGCCGAGGCGGCGAAGAAGGTGCCAACAATAGGGTAAGACCGTGGAAGCTTGAAAGAGGAAGAAGAAGGCTTTCTGAGAAGTAGAAGGAAGACGAAGGAGGAGAGGAAGAGGAAGAGGAAAAGTAAGGCTGATAGCTGAGGAAGCATCGTGATACGAGCAGTTTTTAGTTGCTCGATTTTTTGTCACCGTACTCTGCGGTTTCTGATGTCTTGTATTCGTATTTGGTAAGTATTTGTAGCCACTCTTGTCTCTCCACCGCTCTCAAGTGGTGTTTAGTTTAAGTGGGCCCAGACCCACACAAGACTTTCACGTTCAGAGGAGCATGTTTTGCCACGTGGCAGTATAATCAAAAGTTTAGCCGTGAACAAAAACACGCGTACGATTGCTAGAACATCATCTGATGGGGAAAGGGCGATCACATTTGACTCTGATTTATAACTCCAATATTAATAAAAAAAATTATAAGATCCAATTTAAAAGGTGCAATGTATTTTAAATTAAGACTTATAGTTTATGGTTTAGTGACCTATAAAAATAATTTTTCTTAAGAAAAACAAATAGCCCAATTGGTTCACGTAATTGAATAAAAAATTCGTACAAAAATTTAAATTTTTATAAAAGAAGTTATTAAGGCAAACTGTCTTTTATGGACATAAATCGTTTCTTAATTTTAAATCTTTCTTACTTTGTCTTTTGAGCTTAAAATTACCACTTTATACTTTAAACATTTAAAATTTTTCATTTTGTCTCTAGACTTTAAAAATCACCACTTTGTCCTCTTGAATTTTTGATTTTCTATTTGAAGAAACATACTTAAGCCCACATAATTCACACATAGGTCACCTATAAAAGTAAAAAAATGAGATTTTATCTATTATTTAACAATATCTCCTCATCTTTGAACAAAAATTTAGAAATTCAAAGGGCAAAGTAAGGAGCTTTAAAAATTTAAGAGGTAAAGTGGTGATTTTTAAAGTTTAAGTGGCAAAGTAAAGAGCTATGAAAATTCAAAGATAAAGTGATAATTTTTAAAATTAAAGAAGTAAAATGAGAGTACTTTAAAGTTTAAGAGCAATTGTGTTAACAAAGATAAAAAAAACATATGGTAACGAAAAATGGTTTGACAATGATTCCAATCTACAAAACAAATGGGGCAAAAATTAAAACCCAAAATTTTTGGGCTAGGTGGAGATGAACGCTGACCTTAACCCATTCCAAAAGTGCCGACGTCCTCAGCCTAAAATTGAAACATTAAAAAAAAAAAGAATTGAAGAAAAAAAGAACTCGTGGGTGGATTTTTGACAAGGGAAGCAATCACATGTTATGTTTATCTACACATGACGTTATACATATAATATATGTATCTGATCTAAGATGACAAGTGAGCCTTATAGTTTTATATGATTTACGTTTAAGATATTAAAAAGTCAAAGCGAAGTTCCATGCTTTCGCAAATAATTTCTTTATTCCATTAACTAGAGATATTTTTGGAAGAATGCTTATGTTGCCAGTAGCTCTAAAAGTTGCGGTTAAACCTATGGCAAAGCACATTTGGTCAGTGAAGATCTTGTATCCGTGGACGTTGGAACGATGGGATAGCAAAACTTGTGCAGCCAATCAAACAATTGCTACTTGCATAGTTAATGGAAAAAAAAAACAATAAAATAAATGGTATTTGAAACTGTTTCCTCTAAACTTGTAACATATTAGCAATTTATTTGCTCAACTTTTAATTTTAACAAATTGCTTCTTAAACTTACAAATCTATAACAAATAAAACCCCTATTGATAGAACTTTTAAGTTTTTGAGTAAAATTGATTTGTAATTTTAACTTTAGTCTTTTTAAAATATAAAAGGATTTTTTTATATAATTTATATTCTAACAAAGTTAATTTAAAATTTTTTTATCTTGATAAAGGATATTAATCACAATAAATTTAGGTTAAAATATATAAAAATAACCATTTACATCAATAATAAATTATTTATGTAATTGACACTCAAAAACTTAAAATTATTTTCGCTAAGGATGATTTGCTACAAATTTACTAGTTTAAGGAGTATCTTGTCAAAATCAAAAATTCAAAAGACGAATTATTGATATACAACAATTTGTAAAGGTAATAGCATCAAATACCCTAAAATAAATAGTTGTCACTTGAAGATGGGAGCCCGTGAAGACTGAACAGGTTATTATTATTAAGTTGTCTTACGACTTGTTGAGAAAGAATTAAAAGATAAAACATAAACGCAAAGAAATGCTAATTTAAAACAAACTCTATTTAATGTCTCTATTGGAAAACCAAAAAATAAAAAATCTGGAGTTTACTCGTTTATATTTGCTACAAGCATCAAAATCACGATCTTTTCGACTTTACAGAGGAAGCCAACTTTGGGACTAAGAAACATGAACTACAAAGATATACCCACTTTACAACCTCACCCCAAACCAAAAAAAAAAAATAATAATAATAATAAAAAGAACTCCCATCCACCAGCTCTTCTAACTAGAACAACCATAGTTCAGAGTGCCTTTTTGTGTGTGTGTGTGTGCTTGCTGAGAACTTTAAACAGTACCTGTTCTGTTCATGAAAACCTTGTTTTGATTTGTCAAAATTGGTGAGCCAGCTAAGAGAAAGCAGCTTTTGCTCTTCCAACTTTTTTCCACAAATGCCGAGCTATGATGAACTCGACCTGTATTCCGGTTTCTGCCTCTTGTCTTGGTGTACATCTGAGAAACACTGTAAATGATAAATGCATAAATTCTATAGATTAACTTATCAGACTAAACATGCCTCAAAAAGAAAATCTTTCTTGATGTAATCCATGTCTAAAGCTTACCATGTTGCAATTGATTCAGACTTAAGGAGCGGTCTGACTTCTTAAGCTTATTCCGAGTTTCCCCAATTCTTGAAGCTGATGAGCTACTTCTCGTATAAATTGCAGTCCCTCATTTCCATTTTGAAGAGAGTGAAGCATATGCTCAAGAAAATCATGATCAGCTTCCAAAGCTTCCAACCTGTCATTGAGGTCCGAGATTTCATTTTCTAGAGCAACCAAGCTAACTTCTCTTTGGCCAGGAGAATCATTTTGGCCATTGCAATCATAATGTTGATTTGCTTTGCTTGAGGAAGAATTGTCACCATTCGAAGCAGTCGCATCTTCTAAAACTGAAGTTCTTCCATTACACAAATGTAAATCTCGTTTCATAGACGAATCATGTTCTTCAACCTGACCACTCAACAGAATATCCTCGTTTTTAGGTGACTCTTCTCCTTTGAGCCTATCATCTGCAAATATTTTAGAATGCCCACCATTAGGTAAATTGGAGAAAGCCCTATTACAAGAAATTTGGTGAAGCTTCATCTCCAAGTTCCGCAAACATTGTGAAATGTACGACTTTTCATCTTCAAATTCTAACCGTGGACTTTCGGCAGCAGAAGATTTCTTGCCATTTCTGGACATCTCATCCATCATCGGCTTTAAAGGAAGACTCGTATCGTCTTGGCAGGGTACATCACCATTCTCCACTTTCTTGCTCTTGATATTCAATTCAAAAGTCCCTTCACACAAATCTCCCATTATTGTTTCATCTGGTACATTCAACTTGTAAAGTTCTAGCTCTGCTTCCATATCTTGCATCTCCTTTTCCTTTTCAACAAGTAGATCGTTAGCCTTTTCAAGTGCATCTACATCATACTCCGCTTGCTCTTCCATCATTCTCAGGTACTGAAGGGCCTCCATATGGAGTGCTGCTTTTTCTTCCTGCAATCTTGTAATCATTGCCATTGCCTGATTCGCAGCAACTGCAGACGCATTCCTCTCTTCTTCTAACTCTTTATACAAAGTCTCGATGCATTTTTTGTCACACTCAACTTGTCTTTTCAACCGATCAACAATACTTTCACCCTCAATGTCGCTGACAATTGGTACATCCAGAGATTCAAGACTGGATTCCACTGAAGCTGACTTTCGAAGCATCTTAATTTCATTGGAACTGGAAGTCACATGTGCTTCCTCTCCATGACCCTGTTCTCCAAGTATTCTATTCTTTGGTGATAAATCAGACACTTGATCGAAAGTATCTTTAGATACAATTAAAAACAGTCTCGGTTCCTCATCAAGTGTATCAGGTTCTCTCGTGATTGGTATTTCAGATACAAAAGCAGATGTTTCTTGTTCCACATAACTCCCAGCTGGTTCGCACAAATCATTAGTATCAACGTGTCCTGGCTTTACAGAAGCTGGATAATTATCAACCTGATCAGCTTTGACCGATGTTGCAGATGGTGTACTTAGTGACTTCAGAACTTCCTTGTGGTTGTCAATGGATTCTTGTCCAAGATCACTTGTTCCAGAGACATCTGCCAATAAACCATTTCAAATAGGAGTTAGTCACGTACAAATCTTTTTGCGCACATTCATACGCACCTAAAGAGGAAGAGAGAGATCTTACACTTCACTGATGATGCTCCAACTAATGAGAGATTGTCATCAAAAGTAATAAGATCAAACCCTCCTAAAGAATCATCAACCTGTCGGAGAGGAAATTTGAGCTTCTTCTCAACAGACTCTTTGTGTGGAATTCCAAGAACACTTGATGATTTGGGGATTTCATCCAATAAAATTTGCTTGGGCAGTTTATGGTGATCAGGCTTTTGATGGACTTCCTGCCATCTAAGTTCACCCACAAAATCGGCAGTAGCACCATCAAAAGCCGCATGATGATCCTTGCTAACATCAGGCTGCACACAGAGATCTGAAAGCAAAGACTTAGACTCGTGAGGGAAACTAGTTATTTTTGCTGAAATAAAATCATTGGCTGGCGCTTCAGATGGATTTTCTGAAGGGTCCGAAACTGCAAATTCATTCTTAGATTGGCTATTTTCACAAATAGCATTCCTAATATCATCGTCCTCATCAGAAAATGGAACTTCAGATTCTGAGTCAGAGTTGATCTTCAACTCTGTGTACCCCACATGATACAAGGGATCAAAACCACTTTTTCCAACACAAGGAGAAGCCATTGAACCATAAAATTTATTCCTTGTCTTCTTGAAGCTATTCCAACAACGTAAACGTCGATTACTTGGCAAAGGTGGCAAAGAGATATTAGATTTAGGGACCACAGTTCCACATAATTTTGGTAGAGAAAGTCTTTGTGCGATTTTTCTTGGTCTCAACGGCTTGCCACAACAAGAACATGGCGCTGTACCCCCAGAAACAGGAACAAAATCTCTATTTTGCAACAAGCTTTTTAAACCAGAACCACCAATGTTCATTCCCAACTTTCCACCCAAAATCCTTTGCATTTCTGAATACGATAAATTCGTCCTAGCGAATGAAAGGATGCAATCATCACACATTCCATGACCATCCACAAGCTTACCGTGAATATGACAACAAATCAAAGATGATATCTCTAATTTGTGGTTGCTACAAAGCAGATCGCGATAAACTCCAGGCTTTTTGCTGCCTATGACTTGATCAATCCTGGAGCACAAAATGCAAGGAGTCTGCAAATGGCAATAATCTGCAAACTTTGTCAGCAGATATGATAGTACAGCATCAATAAGCAGCAGAAATATCAGAAACCATTCACAGGCTGCAGATGATAGAGCAGCCATAAACCCCGGAAAGTTCCTGTTTTCTTCCACCATTGAATTTCTATCTGCTGCCATCTCCTCCAAAAATGATCTAGAAGCTTATATGATTCCAAATGGCAAACATCAAAGAAATGTTCGATAACCAAATCGGTTGACCATTTCAATCCTGTTAACTCAAAGTGGAGCATCCCATCTTCAACACGCCAGAGAGAGAAACAATGAGAGATTCAGAAAGAGTAAAAATGATAAACTAATCTACAATGATAGCTTTCAGCTACATTAACAAGCAATACAGGGAAGAAATTCCTTTAAGCAAAACCAATTCAAGCAAACTTATTTGTCACTATTGAAGAAATTAGAAATGTTTTAGAGATAAAAACAAAACCCCACTTGCAAAATCCTTCCAATTCTACTGGCAAAGAAGTTTTCAACCCAAAAAAAAAAAAAAAACAATAATCCTGAACTGCATAAAATTGGATCATTTGAGTGGAACATTAAAATTTATGAAAGAAAGATGATAATTTGAGAAAATCCCTGACACAACCTAATCCAATTGTGCCTAATCATTAAGGAAACAAGAAAAGAAATAAACCCTGAACAAAAACCAGACCATAAACACCCAACTGTATGATATAATGCGCGATCAACTAATATTAAAAAGTCTTAAATAAAACCAACTAAAAATCACCTAACCTCTTAATGCTAGAAACCGAACTGGATAATTGCACATTCCGTATAAACACAAACCAAGAAAACAAAACTGTTTGGAAATTATAAATGGAAAAAGAAAAGCAAAACATAGAACTCCAATGAATTGTTTCGCAATGTTTATCGCAATTTCAATCAAGATGTTGAATTTCTTCTGATTTGCTTTTTTCTGTGAAAAATGCAATTTCAGAACTAATTTTACGCAAAATAAAGAAAAATCCGCACATACCTGATTCGGAGCTTGGTGGAGGTTCAGAAAGAGAAAGATTAAGAAAATTGCGAATGATATATAAATAAGAAAATGTATATATCTGAGAAAATTATTATATTAATTTTGTGTCAGAAAAGGAAGAGCCAAAAAAAAAAAAAAAAGAGAAAGGGCAAAAAACAAAGACGTAGAATTACGAATTAGTGTTCGTAGGTGAACAAGACCGACCGTTAAAACCAACTGTCTGTGATTTGTTTTGTTCCTAATTAAAGTAACGCTCGTACTAATTATTACGTAATTTTCTCAAATATTTTTTAAAAATACTGAATATTACGTATTTTCTTTTATATTTTTTTATATATATTTCGGCTTTAGAGAAATAATAGTGCATTACTTGCCAACGATTAACAAACACCCAAAAGAGAAAATATAGGTGGGTGGCGAGTAATTTTTAAGTTGTACTCAAAAATTTTCGTTGACAAAATGCTCCATTAGTTTGACTGGCTACCAAATTCTATGCCTAAAACAATTTATCTTTTCATGTTTGAGTTTGAGTCAGTTCAAACTATGAAGACTCGGTCAAAACACTAAAAAACTAGACTTTGTTTTTTTTTTTTTCATAATTTGAACTATTTTTACAAGTCTTATTCTTGTTGTCTTTAATAAATCATAATTTTTAAAACACTAATTCTTATTTTAAACTTAATTGATGTGTTATTTTCTTTTTTAACCTTTATATTCTAAATGTCAATTGAAAACTATCTTTTAAACTAAAATTCACAATTCAAATCATAAACTTCTAAGCACATAATTCTAAACCTGCTCACTAAATGAACTCTATTGTGCTCTTCTTCAATAAATAAGACAAACAATGTGATGAAGTGGTCATCCTTTTATTTTTGTTGATAGGATTTTCCTTTTTAAATAAAAAACCCATTTTTTGTCTGGGAAAAAATTTAATCGTACATTATCTTTGCAAAAGTTTAAAATTGTCCCTTTTTTTTATAATAGGTAAAATAATAAAAAGGTCCCTTTGTTTTTAGTTTTTACAAAGGACAGTTACTTTCACAAATAAGATTGCTCTTGTTTATATGGATACGACAATTAAAGGCTGTTTGATATTGTTTTTAAAATAGGTAAAAATATTTTTATTTTAAAAAATAAAAATTTATAAGGAATTATGCGGAGAGTATTCTTAAAATTTTTACCTCGATAAACGTATAAAAATATTTTTAAAAATTCTAAAAACAAAATCAAATGGCCTTAGTTTCTTTTTAGGGGGAGAAAATAAATATACTTTATGCGAAAGCTTAATGATATTATTTTCTGGTATTTCTGGCTGAAGCCTTAATGCAACCGTTACTTTTTCCAAAGGTTGTACGAAACAGATAAAACTTGTCAAACATGCAGTAATCTCATTCCTCATTTGTAATTCTCAGCATGACAACGGATCTGGATCCCAAGTCTCAACTATTTGGTTGTCACCCCAAATGTTGCTTGCTAAACATATCTTGTCAAATGTCAACTATTTTGCTACCTTTGCAAGGCACGAATTTGTGGGCCAAGGCCCAAAGACGTGTGACTGAGCGTTTCTGTGTACACACAATTAAACAGAGTGGCCTTTCACCCCAAAGGGGTTGCGTCGAGCTAGTCTCGCTTCTAGACCCACCAAGTGGGCTCATTATCAATTATGCACAAAGAAAAGAGGACTTTTAGGTATATTTTAAAACCGTTAGATAGATATAATCAATGTTATTTTGAAGTTGCCCTTATGGTAACATTAACAACCTGATTCGGTAATCTCAAAAGCGTACTTGGATATGGCTTATAAAGTTGTCGATACACTTTGAGAGAGTTGAGATATTCTTTTCCATGAATAGTTGGGATTCTTCCACTAACAATCATCGTTCGTTATCGTTGTAGAATAAAGGACATATACTCAAACGAATGGACTCAATGAGAGAAGATTTAAAAAGCTGTTTGTTGTAATCAATTTTTCAATTACGAACCGCGCAAAACTATCATATGCTACAGTAAAAATAAAAAAAAATTACTACAATATAAAGCTCTTACATGTTATAGTGTTGACAGTTCTAACTAATGTTTCTGACTACTATATTAAACACCTTGTTAGATTATACATCTTGTCAATAACGATAAAGTCAAGTCAAAAGTGTGTATTCATATATGTAGGGAAATTCTGTATTTATATACATGTCATGGTATACATGGAACTCCTCCCATAAATGGCAAAAAAGGGGACCCTTTCTTGTATTGTTTGATATCAGCGATAAGAAGAGCTTTTTATTGTTATTGGATCAAAATGATATTAATAGCAATTAGCAAAGAGATGAATCGTCCACAAAGCTAATTTAGGCAGTAATCATATCAACTTTCAATATGACATTATGTGTTGGTTTCTATTTTATAGATGAGAATTTGAGAAATGTTTGCTATTGTACGTTTACAGATTTAATTTTTTCCGTACAACCTAGTTGGTAGATTTATGCATGTAAAAGGAGGGCAAAAAACCGAATTTATTTTCTTTTAACAAAAAATAAAAAAAATTTTGAAGCCTTAAAAAAAGTATTTCTGATCCGAAGCTATAGAAGATAAAATATATTCTAAGGATTTTTTCATAGTTCATGAGTATTTTTTTTTATGTTTTTCATAGTTCATGATTTTTTTTTCCTTTTTTTTTTTTTTGGTCTAACAAAGCATTGCAATTTGCAAATGTTCCTTCCGAAAAAGAATGGTGACAATGTGACTCATAAAACCCATATTTTTGCATGACCAAGAGCCAAACTTGCGTCTTGGATAGCTACAAGATTCGTCATCGTTTAGAACTAGACTTTAAGTGAAATTAACCAAGAAACACAATAACAAACAAAACAAAGATAACAAATAATCAACAACTATAAACTTTACTAATAATGTTCTCATAAAAAAAAAACTCCACTATTACTACTTAATAATAATAACAATAATAATATAAAAATGAAAACCAAATATAAAACATATAAAAATAAGGATCCATTAAAATAAAAAAAAAATCTCAATTCAAACCGATTTGCTCAATTAGAAGGTTGAAGGCATGATTTGATGAGTATTTTTAGTTTTAAAAGCAAAAGAAATTAAATAAAAAAAAAGTCGCAAGCGTCAAGTTGATTCAACTGACTGAAAATTTTCCATGATAATTTCATTTCAAATCTGTTTTCCGTTAAATTTCTCTCCCTCTCCCTGTCCTAAAAATTAAAGACCCAAGCCTTTTTTTTTTTACTTAAAAAAAAAAAAGAAGACGAAGAAGAAGAATTTCCACTATTTTTACTATATTTTTCTCAGAAAATTTTCCACTATTTGATTAGTCGTCACCGTCCCTATCACATTTGTTCCCTCTCAGACTTTCACAGTATTGCTTACCTTCTCTCTCTCTCTCTCTCTCTGAATGCATCACAGCACCATAACCTTCGACTTCAAATCCCCATCATGTCCGTACAACGGACTCTTCTTCCCTCGGAACCCTAGGCTGAAATTCTCCCTTTTCCCGCCAGTTTATTGCTCCTATTCCTTCTTCAACCTCGCTAAAGGGGTCGAAATCTCCGTCCCCAAACTCAACCCTAACTCCATCTCCGACTCCAAGTTCGTCAATGGCTCCGTCGACGACAAGGCGGCGTCGTCGTCGAGAGGCGTCGCCCTCAAAGACATCGACGTCGCCACCCTCGGCAATCTCTGCGTCGATATCGTCCTCAATGTCCCCAAGTTGCCCCCTCCCAAGAAGGACGACCGCAAAGCTTACATGGACCGTCTAGCCGCGTCGCCGCCCGACCAGGTTGTGATTATTCAGAATATTAGTTTAAAGATTAATGTCGAAATCTTCTGTTACATTTGAACTATTTTATATACATATATTGTGATAAAAATACGCAGTTGATAAACTTATCATTAACCCAAATTTTATTTTATTTCATTTTTTACGTGTGAATCATTTTTTGAGGTTGCATATGATTGTTTAAATCCAATCGGATAGACTAATTTGTTAATTTGAAAGGCCCATATCTTTATTTGGACATGTCAAATGCTTATTGCTCTCTGCATTTGGACTCCTTATTTTAAAAATGTTATGTTGCTTTCCCACAATGAATAAATAAAACGATGAACAACCAAGCTTTTCCCTATAAATCAATCAATAACTATCGTAGAATTTGGTTACGTGATTCTACATCTAGCAATACTGGGAAGCCGGTGGCAACTGCAACGTGGCAATAGCGGCAGCGAGACTGGGCCTATGCTGCGCTGCTATTGGTCATCTGGGTAGTGAAATCTATGGAGGCTTTCTTCTCGATGTTCTTCGAGACGAGGGCATTGGAATGGTTGGGATGAGTGAAGATGCTAATTTTGTTGACAATGCCGCTACTGCTTCATATGAAACGCTTTTGTGCTGGGTTTTAGTGGATCCACTGCAAAGACATGGTTTTTGCAGGTATTTTTTTCGACCTTTAGTTGTGTCTGTTGTTGATATGATTCATTACATATATGTCACTTATAAAGAGCGGTGAGCTGAATAAACCTGTTTGTTTATCAGTCGAGCTGATTTCAGCAAGGAGCCTGCTTTTAGTTGGTTGAGCAAATTATCTGGAGAAGTAAAAACTGCTATAAAAAGGTCAACGATCCTTTTCTGCAATGGTTATGGCTTTGACGAGCTCTCACCTGGTATAATAGTCTCAGCACTAGATTATGCTATCAAAGTTGGAACAGCTGTATTTTTCGATCCTGGGCCACGTGGAAGAAGTCTCTCTGCTGGAACTCCTGAAGAACAAAGAGCACTCAAGCATCTCTTGACAATGAGCAATGTTCTTCTTCTAACTTCTGACGAGGTTTTGGCTTGAGCTTGTCATATTCTTGTGAATTTTATGTTTAATATAAAATCAAGTTTTTTCTCCTAATTTTGTTGCTACTTTCTCTTATAACTTCGTGCTAATATTCATGATTTCCCAGGCTGAGACACTGACGGGCATAGAAAATCCAATACTAGCAGGGCAGCAGCTGCTCAAGCAAGCCTTGCGCACAAAATGGGTGATTATAAAAATGGGCCCAAAGGGTTCGATTCTAATAACTGAGTCTAGTATATGTTTTGCACCTGCATTCAAGGTATAGATTCTAAATTCGACATTTTATATTTATCTATCCATTTTACTTATGAAGAATTTATGAATTTATTTTCTTGTTTATTTGTCTTTATACATGCTATCTACAAATTTGGTGACAGTCTTAGTAGAGTTTATTGCCTTCATTTTGGGGCAGATCTGCTTGCTTGTTAAATCCATTTGGAAGCTTTTCTATGCAAATCATGTTTAAATTTTGTGATGCGAAAAGTGAATACGCATGCAGTGAATGCTTCTGTTCTGCTTTAGTTATGAATGCCTATTGAATATCGCTGGACCTGATTTGTTGCCCTTTGAATCAATTTAACGTCAACGGATTCCCTTAGGCCATGATTTTCTTACCATTGTTTATGGCCTTTGTTTCTTTACTGATGCAAATGGAACTTTATATGGTGCCGTGGGATGTAACAGGTGGATGTTGTAGACACAGTTGGCTGTGGAGACAGTTTCGTAGCTGCTATTGCATTTGGTTATATAAACAATTTGCCAATGGTTAATACATTAGCAATTGCAAATGCAGTTGGTGCTGCAACTGCCACAGGTTGTGGCGCCGGGAGGAATGTAGCAACCTTGGAGAAAGTACTACAACTTTTGAAGGAATCAAATCTCAATGATGATGATACATTTTGGAATGGGTTATTTAGCCAAGATTTGGACGCTGAGGAAGTTATAATCCTATCCAAAATGGTCATAAATGGGAGCAACAAGAGGCCGCATCATGTTTCTATCCAAAACATCATCTCTGAATTGCTTCCTAAGCTTGAAACTGCAACATTGAAGAGCAAAAGTTTCATCTTGAAGGATTAGTTAAATTTTCAACGATGAATTCTGGTCTAGGAGTAAGTAAATTTTTCAGGTTCTAGTTGTGATTGCTTTTGCATTTTTGCCAGGAAATGATGCCAGGATGGAGTATAAGCCACGGATGTTGGATACTTTGCAAATTGAATAACAATTGCTGGGCTGATCAAAGCAAATTTTGGAAGCAGGAGGTAGCACGGTTGCTTAGCTTTCCGCTAACTATTTGTGGTTCTTGTAGCAGTGGTTTCCATTCCCCGGAGCTTCTATTAACTGGGTTTGAGCAACCAAACTTTTCCAATTCCACACACACATGTTCCATTCTTTGCACCACCGCGACCCAAGAATTTTTGGTGCTGGTGCAGTGTATTTTATTTGGCATAAAGCATTGTTATCCTAAAGATGACTTGACAGGGTATGTGGTACAAAGTAACAAAGGAAATTAGCTTTTGCTGCATCAATTTTCTGTTATATTGTTAAACTACTGATGTTAATGATATCTTGTTGTGATATCATTAATATCAGTAGTATTTTAGTGCTTTTTTTTTTTTAAATTGAAGTGAATTTTTATGTATGTCCATTTTCTATTTGCTTATTTGTTGTCTTTGTTTGAAATCGAGTAATTTTTTTATGCTTCTCCGGTTTTTTGTTTTTAACTGAAGTGATTTTTTGTAACCTTCTCTTTTTTTTTTTTATTTTTATTTATTTATTTTTTTCATGTCCTCTCAAACTCGATGTTGATACAAGAGACAAAATTGGTGTGTGTGTGTGTTTGTGTTTCAATTTGTGCAATATATGCTTTGTTTATTTTGTATGGATTATCAATGGTCTTGTTGGTTTTAGTGTTGGATTGTAATGTTGTTTGAGATGAAATTGAGGTTGCAGCCATTTTCCTGTACTGAGAAACTCACTTGGAAACGAGTCGATGATCACCAACAATAATTACAGAGTTAAGTTCCATCTTTTCCTATGAAACATCAAACATCTTGGAATTGGAGGAGTTGTTTCCTCAAGCTTTTGTTCTACGTATCTTTATTTTTTGAGATGATTTCATGCTTCCCTTGCTTTTACAAATTGGCTACTTCACCAACGTACGGAGTTGATTCAAAATGTGGTGGGATGTATACATGGGTGAGGAGAAAACAATTGACTATGCTTCTAGCTTTAGACCCACATGAAGTTGGACTTTGATATGTAATTATGCTCCCACTTCTTGTTATGACTTTGTTATTACGGTGACAATTGCTTAATAAATTAAATGATTTTCTATTTGGAACATAATCTTGTTAACTAGACATAAAAGCGACAAGAATAAAGGAACCGCATACAAACAAAAACGCATCAAAGATGAAACGACTTTAAACACTAAAAATTGCATCATATATACGAAGAAAGCACGATAAAACTACAACGCATAAAAAGGCAAGACCCGTAGAAAACGATACTGACATTAAAAAAACGACAGTAATTAGGTGGGGGAGACTGCATGAATTTGAAAAGGACAATAACCATGGAAACGACATTAAAATAAAGACGACAATAATATAAAAGAAAAACAACTCCAGTCCATCAAAATAAGGCAATAATGTGGAAAATAGAACATCATGAAAAAAGCATTTAACCTAGAAAAGTTTGGAATAACGGCAACAATATGTAACAAAATGCCTAAAACTTCGAGGAAATAACATAATACTAAGGAGCAAAAAATAACCTGGCAAAAGACATTGAAGTGTAAAACGACTATAAAAAAGAGTGAGAGGGAGGTTAACCTGGGAAGTCCATAACAAGTGATTTGTCTACTAAAGCGATAACAAGTTACAAACTAAAAAAAAAAAAATGAAACAGTTAGTTTGTTCTAATCAACTTTTCAGTTACGAATTGTGTACAGTTCTCACATCCTATAGTAACAGTAAAAAAGTTACTATAGTGTAAAGCCCTCACATGCTACAGTGTTTACAATTCTAACCATTGTTTCAAACATCCTTGTCAGAACCAAAATAATTTGGGAAGACAACAGTAACTTGGAAAAAGTACACAACGTCTAAACGATAAATACAACGGTTAAAAGCTTGAGATTTCAAACAAAAAAGAAAAAAAGGAAAATAAAATGAGTCAATAGAGAACAACTTTAAAAACGAAGTCAATATTTAAAGGACAATAACCTCAAAAAGCTTGGGGAAACAACTAAAAACGACAGTAAGCCTTTAAAACGACGCTAGCATATGGACGACAGTAATGTTGAAAAACGTGATAAATCTGATAGGCCTCCATCTTACGGTCTTATTCAAGATCAATACAAAAACACTTTTACCAGTCAGTCACTATTCAGAAATAATTTATGCTTTGCTTATTTTTCTTGAAAAATAATTTTGGAGCTCCAAGAAATAACTAACTAGTGCCCCATCAGAATGCTTTTTTTTTTTTTTTAAATAGTGAAAATTACTACTTCATAAATATGGGAGGCATAATAAACCATTAATAATTCTGCAACCAAAAGAAAATATGCCCAATAAATTCAACAGCTTTATTTCCTCTCCTATATCAAACCCTTTTGAGGATTAATATTACATGCTTGAAAGTGTGGAAACAAAACAATGCGGCTATTCAGAAAATGTGCCTTCGACTAGACAGTCTTAACCCTACAGCAAAACACCTTTGTTTTGCGTAGAAAAAATGATGATTTCAGCTTCTGTTTTCAGACTTGAATAATAAATAAATACAACCAAAAACAAATAAAATTATTTGTGGGTGCAATCTAGTGAGACCTTATAATATTCTGCCAACATTTCCAAAAAACACAGGGACCTAAAAAGTTCATTTTGACTTTAATATATATATCCAATATAAGAACTGTTATTTGTTTGTCAAAGCCTTTCTTCCACATTATTGCATAGATTTCTGGACCAAGCTTGATTTTTTACCGTAATGGAGCTGTCACTTGGTAGCTGTTTTGCTTTTTGATGCTGCTTCTGTTTAATCATATGAATGAATTCCACTAAGATTGGTTGTATGACACATACAAACATATATAGATATATATATATATATATATATATATAGATTTCCTTAGCTGGATCCCACAATATTGCTCAACTTGACTTGGTTTACTTTTTGGGTATATTGCTTGGAAAATTCACACACATTTTCATGTGTAATTTAATTTGATTCCTTCCCTTCGTACTACCAAAAAGTGTAGACAAACAAAACAAAACAAGATTGAAAATCATCATATTTTAGTGAAACTTAAAGCATCAAAACAGCAATGGTGCAATAAGTTATGTACTGGAAGATAAATATGTGTATGTTCCGATGTCATTTTGCAATATTTTGGGTGGCTTCACGTTTTGGCATAAAGGAAAAGGCTTTTTGGGAATGGTTGTCTCCAATGATTTTAGAAAAAAGAGGAATCATGACGAGTGCATAAAAGGTTGCCTTTCCTCTCTTATTGGGTTTCTGTACAAGATGCCCTAAACTTCATGTTCTTATCATTCTAATTCTCCCCAGCCCACCATAAAAATTAATAATATATTGTAAAAGAAATCCCAATGTTTCTTTGATATTCTATCCTCTTTTTTTTTTTTTTTTTTTTTCATGTTTTAGTGACTTCTTTAAAATAGCATTTTGCATGGTAACTTTTCAAATGCGAGTAAATGTTGTCGTTTTTTATATCTACGATTACTGAGCTCCATCTTTAAAAGTGACTTCGCGAGTATGAATTTGTTATTCCTAATTCAGTCCCTTCAATACTAATTTGTTATATCATTTACCTTTCAGAATGTTATTAAATTATCAAAAATATTCGAGGAATTAAATTTGATGTCAAAATTTAAATAATTATGGAACGAAAAAAGGACTCGTTATGTCATTTACTAGCTTTTTGCAAAGTTCTTGGAATTAATGTTCACATGTTATACCTCGACAGTTTTTGCCTTTGACAGTTTATTGCAAATTTGCATGCAATCTTAAACTTGCAACTTAAACAACAAGAATATGGAAAGTATGGATTACTGAACCGTACTAAGCAGCATTTTTAGTACCATTTTTAACAAAGAGCTTTTCATGATGGTAGGAGCTAAATAAAAACTTTAATTCCTGCTATATATTTTTATAAATAATAAAATAAGGATCGCAGACCCATTTGGATTCTGTATATAGTCGCTTCTGTTCTTCTATTGAATTGAAGATAATGAAGGTAATTTTCTTTTTTCTTGCTATGCCAACAAGAAAAGCACCAGGAGAGTATAGAGTTATTAAAAAAAAAAAAAATTCTCAAAAGAGCAACGGTTAAGAAAATAATGGGAACAAAAAGATGGCTCCGAATAATAAGTTTGTCCATTATTAATTTCACCGCTACTGGTGAATTAATCACTGTTACATTCTATTTAAAAAAACTAATTTCTTTATTCATTTTATTTTATTTTTGTACATTCTAATTTTTGGAGCTAGTTGTAGATTTTCTTTCTGTTAGTTACTAGAATATATAACAGGAACTTTTTTTTTCTTAGAAACAAAAAAGCAAGACAAAATTCGTTAGCAATTAAACAAGTCGCACACCGACTTTATATCCACTTTTCTTTTTGTCCATTTCTATTATTTTTTACATTGAACGGTTATATTTCTAACAGATACTAATATTATTAGCCGTTTGATATAAATCTAACGATTATAACAAAATAAATAATTTACAACAAAAATTTTCAATAATTAATAAGGTTGAATTCTTATAATGCAACATCATCAATTATTATTAGTATATAACCTTTATTAGAAACAGAATCATCAAAAATGTAACTATTAAAAACAAGTTCATATATATACATAAATATATTGTCCGCTGCGCTAAAAGCTTTAACGAAGGTCAAACTGTGTGCATTAATCTTGAGATTTAAGCTTAGCATCAGGCTAGCTAGCTGCATATGCCAATGATAATCATGATGAGAGAAGGTTCTCTCACGGACCTCCCACCTTCCCTTTACCCAAGTGGCAAGCAAAAGATATATCCCTTACTTGAGAGATGAGAATATATGAATAAAACTCAAGGTCAAGCCACCATTATTTTTTTTTTTTTTTGTGGCCCTTGAAATCAAGCAAGTCAGACAATCAAATTTATAGTATTGCTCCAATAATTAAGGCTTTCAATGTAGAAGATTCAACTCTGGCATCTCCAAAATATCTTGCAAAAATATGTACTTTTTATGTGGTATATATTCATATTTGATTACAAGCTTCCTAGGTACTTCATTTTGATTAAAATATATGTAGTACTAGACGTATTAGTTCTAATTGTATCATGTAATAAATTAACAATGGTAAAATATCTAGACTAAAAATCAACCAGCATATTAACACATTGAGTTAATTAAATATTGACAATATTTCATAAACATGTGTACATATTTAAATTGTCCATTTGACAACATAGTTGGAATTTGATTTTGTAAGAAAAATACTATAGCAATTTTGATTAGAATTAAAAAATATGAAGGGTTTGCTATGTCCTTTAACTTTTTTTTTCTTGGGGGGTGGTGGGTTTATTAAGTTAGTTATTTATATTGATCACGTCAGATTGAATAACAAACAGGGTACTAACTAGATTTTTTTTTTTTTCAAGAGTTTAGGGTTTAATATTTTGCTTTACATGTGTGAGGAAAGAAAAAGTTGGAGAGAAACAGAAAAAGAAAGGAAACTCCTATCTTTTACTGTTTTTCAAATAATTATTTTTGCTTTCCTTTTTCTAGGATGTTTGTTAGAAACGTTTAAGACAAACAAGAAATACCTATAGCCATCTATGTGTGAAAAGCAATGTTAGTAGTAGTGTAGAAAGTGGACTCCATGTCATGTGACCAAAGAAAGAATCTCCTGCTTTCCTCCTTACGTATTTATAGGACCCCATAAAAATTAATAATGCATGGCCATATCAAATCTCTCTCTCTCTCCCCCCTTCTCCCTCTCCCTCTCCCTCTCTCTCTCTGTGTTATGAACAGTTGAGGGGAATGTCGTCTGGTTCGAAATCTTTCGGTTTATATTTTGAAAGATCAATCAACACATGATAACACCATGATCATCATGATCTCACCCGAATGATTTCGGACCAGGCTTCATTCCCCTCAACTAGCTAAGGAAAATCATCGTCGACATATCTTCACTTGGCATTCTAGATGATGCTGATCAGAAAGCCGATTAATTTCCATGAAGGTCATATCTTAAAAGGGTTCATGGAGGATTATATATATATACACACATATATACATAGATAGATACATCAATATTTAGCTATTGTCGATCTTATGTTGTCTCCTCAGGAATTGAAGACAAACACCCACCGGAAGTACTAGCGGTCAAAGTAACACAAGTTTGGTATGATTTTCTCTTCCTTTCTTTTTCCATTTAGTCTTAACCTAATTCTGCGTTGACGAGGTTTTAATGTGAACATGTGACCTTTTTTTTTTTCTAAAAAAACAAAAGAGGCTTTCTAGTAAGCTTTATCATATAATTTTTGAAGTGTACATTATTTGGGGGATATTGTTTTTTTTTTCTTTTTCTGGTAGATGCTTACTACCTGTTTGTTAACACAAGTCAAACCTTTTTATTACAATATTTTCTTTTAAAAAATTTGATTTTCTATTCAAATTTTATGTTTAAATCTATGAACTAAGCGGACAGTTAGAAAACACAAGTAACATTATATATGTTTTGGGATTTTTGAAGCTAGAAGGGTGAAGATGAAGAGAGATTTAAAAGTAATTAGCCTCTTCGTTGTGATTTTTTTCAATACACTTCGTTTTCATGCCAAACCAAAATCTACAGTTAGGATTTGCACCTTTTACATTTTTGTGGGTCAATTTCACACAAAGGAAAAAACCAAAAGGGTGCTTGGAAATATGCTTCAAGCCTTTGGTTTGAACTAAAATAGTACTCCAAATTTTATAAGAAAAAACATTGCAGTAAAGCTAGTTTGGATCAAAACTTTTTGGTTCGAACTTATGTTTTCAAATGCACTATAAGGACTCATCCTTGGATCAGATCTACATGTGACTAATAGTTCAAGTAGGTTAAAAATCTAATTCGAAGAGAACTAGCTAGCTTCATGCCAGGTTTCAAATCTTTTTTTTTTTCTTTTGTAAAGGAAAGGAAAAAAGAAAGTAAAAGATAAATATAGAGCAATGGAACAAAAAGAGAATATGATATAGGCAATTGCAATGGTATAGACATGATGGGATGAGCACAATACCAGTGTTTAAGAAGAGTAGTATTATTTAGGCTGTGATTCTCATTGTGAGTGTGAGTGTGAGTTTGAAACAATGGAATCTATGTACTTACTTTGTGGGGTTTGATTGGACTTGCGCGAAAAAGAAATTGAGTGAAAGAATATGTTGAGTTTGACAAAAAAAAAAAAAAAGTTTGTGTACTGTGTGTATCTCTATATCTATATGTATAATACATATTTATATGTATATAGTAGTGTAGTAGTAGTTCGATGTACGTAGTGTTGCCATCAATGGGGAACAGTTTTTGCTGTGTGTTGGTCCAAGTAATTTTCCTTGAATTATGGCAGTATCACTTGATTAGTTTGAAGAGAAGCATTTTCAAACTGAGTTTGAGAAGTGAGTTGAAACTAAGAATTAAAACTAAAATGTTGTAGTATGTGAGAGCTTGATACTATAGCATACTTTTGATTTACACTATTTAGGTTGAAATTGAGTTTATTAAACACCTTATTAACTAAGATATGGTAACAAGCGTATAATTTATTAATTTATGAAATACTTTTGCCGGCAAGAACACTTTTGCTTTCCTTAACAAGACGTCGAGCAGGATGAAGAAAGTGAATTTTGTTTCATGTAGTTTTTTTTTTTTTCCTTTTCGTTTCAGTGTTTTTTTTACATAAATCTTTTGTCTTCTTTTACTTGAAAGATTAAGAGGATAAAATGACTTCAAATGTACATAATATGTGAAAGAGGACGTCATGTGATGCAGCGTAAAGTATTGCCCTCCCTTTACACATCTTGAACCTACTTTCATAAGATCATCCGTTGTTTCTGTTTTGATATGTAGTTCTTTTCCCCCTAAATATTTCTAGGGATAGTACATGTTTCTATAAATTGTTTAATACGATCAAGTCACGTTTTTTATACATCTGATAATTAAAAAATAAATAATTATTAATTATTTTTTTGATACATACTCAAAAAATCGCCTTCGTATTTTGGGTGGGCGTACAATATATAAATAGTTACTACAATGACATGACTGATAGAGAGTAGTCTACGACAGGACAATTTCCAAAGTGAAGTAAACTTGTACAAAGCAATGCCGACTGATATCTTAAAGTAAATAAAAAATAAGTAAAATCTCGTTACTTTTTGACTTAAATGCCACCAATGATGCTTCAAAAAGCATTCAACAGAAATATAAACGTCTATCTGAAAGACAGATTTTGTTGGGCATCACCATCATTGGTATTTGCCAACATAAAGATAGGCTATACCACCACAACGACCTAAAATACTTTCCATGATCCATAGCTAAAATAATTTTGCTAGATTCATGATTAAACTGTGTTGTTTCCAATCATTTAGGTCTCAATAATTAATCATTCTCCTCATCTTAATATATCAACTTCTTATCAAACAAATTTCAAACTAAAAACCAATCTCAGCCGACAATTTTTTTTTTTAAAAAGGATCAATAATGTTCTCACACTCCGTATGACCACCCGTGGGAGCAACCATCTGCCCACGTGTCATAAAGTGTGCACATTGTCTATGCCAAACGGCAAACTTTTGCGCGTGACAAGACTCAAATCTTTGGGCTAAGAGGAGCAAATGCTCCAAGGACTTCCTTTGTCACCATGCCACCCCCACCGGTGGTTTCAGCCGACAACTTTAGCCCATGGGCAATGAATGAAATCTGACTGCAAATTCCATTTTTTAGAGTCAAATTACGGCAGTAGTAAATTCCCAACTAATAACAATGATGATGATGAAGATAAAGGTTTATATATAAGATATTTGGATCCAATTTTATTTCAGGGGAATGGAAAATGGAAGGACTGGTGATAAAATCATGAAGTAGGTAAGGCCTAAGTCCTGATCTCCGAGATTATGCCTGGTTGCTTTAATTTTTTGCAAACTCCATAAAAAGCTGTAACTTGTAAGAATGTTTTGCTCCTTCGAAGTATGGATAACACTTGTATCGTCCGCAGTTGTTCCCATTCTGCATTTTGGCGAAAACCCAAATCCCCCTTTGGCTAGTTGAAGAGACGGCACAAGTAAAAGAGCAAAATAGTGGCCCTACCCTGTTGCCACAAGTTTCCAATTTTGTTTCCTTGGCCCTCTTTGGATCATACATCCCATCCAAGCTTAGCCTCGTCAGGAAAACAAATCAGAACAAATGAATCCTTGCTGATGTCTCTTAAGCTTCTCTTTCCTTCTCTTTTCCTCTCTCTCTCTCTCTCTCTACACACACACACACACACACACAAACATACATATACATACATATATATATATATATATATATATTAAATAATAACATGTGGAGACCAAACAGCTCTTACCTTTGCCGGTGAATGGTTTTATGGACATATATGGGTTCTGCTCTTCAACACTGCATTAAACAAAGGGGTCGGGACAGATATTCCAGCACAGAAATTTTGCAAATTATCTTTGTTTATTACAAGAAATAAAAGATAAAACGGAATACCATACCTGTATGCAACAGTATAAAGTACAACAGCACACCTAGCAGTTAGCATAACCGTGGCAGATCTGGTCTTTGCTGATCAAGCAACAAAAGAACTGTGCTAGAATCAAATTCTATATAAGCAATGGTTTCTTGATGTTAATCACTGTTGCATATAGAGCACCACTCCACATGATGCACGACCAAGAGAAAATCATAAATTCAATAGGCTGATATAATCTGTATTGTAGCCAGGTCCATGTAAATTGAATCCCTCGGCCACAATTGGATCGAAAGAATCCAGAATCTTGTCCCCATCCTCCCTTCAGATTGCATAGCTTCTGGTTGAAGGATTGGGTTTATCAAAATTTGGTTTTTCCAAGTGAAAGTAATAAACTGAAACTCATGCTACCAAGTTGAAAGAAAACATTTCATCTCTCTCTTTCTCGTGCATAGGAAATGTTGGGAGCAAATTCAGACATTCACGATACTTTTTATCCTTTGATACCAAGTCCATTATGATGGAGAATGTAGCGGAGTCAGGTTGCACATTTCTCTCAGCCATTTGGTGAAGAAGTTCAACCACTTTTGGCAGCTCGTTGTTTTTACAGAAGCCATGCATTAGCGTGTTATATGTAACATAATTTGGAGGGCAGCCCTTTCCTTCCATCTCTAGAAACAAACAATTTGCCTTCTCCAGTTGCCCTTCTTTGCAAAGCCCATTGATTGTAATGGAATACGTTATGACATTAGGCGCGGGACCCCTTTGTAGCAACCCCTGAAATAGCTCCCAAGCAATCTCAAAGTTCCCTGACTTGCATAATCCATTAATGAGCGCGTTCATAACTTGAATAGTCAGCTCAAACTTACTATCTTCTAAAGCACGAAACATTTCCATGGCCTCCTCAACACACTTGTTCTTGCACAATCCCTCCAAAAGTATTCCATATGTGGATGAATTTGGTGCCATGCCATGACCCTGCATCTCATCAAATATCTTGCGAGCTTCGCCAACCTTACCTGCACGGAAGAGACCACATAATAAAGTGTTATACGTTACAACTGTGGGGCTAACTCCCTTGGAAATCATTTCCCTGAAGAGGTTCAAAGCTTCCTCAACCTTCCTCCTCTTAAAATGCACACGGATCAACATATTGTAGCTATACAAATCGGGTTCACAGCCTTTGGATGGCAAGGAAAGAAATAACTCCTTGGCTTTCTCAAGCTTACCAGCTCTACAGAAGCCATCTAACAAAGAGTTGTAAGTAAATAGATCGGCACTCACCCCTCTCTTAGCCATCATTTCGAGCAAATCCCTAGCTTGTTTCCCCTTTCCCTTCTTCAAAAGCACATCTATACACACATTGAATGTCACCGTGTTAGGCCTCACACCTCGATCCATCATCTCAACAAACAAACCTTTAGCCTCTTCCCATTTATCCTCATAGCACAAACCATGAATGAGGGAGCTATAAACGACAACATCAGGAGCAACCCCGGCGGATTTCATCTCCGAGAAAATCTCTTTTGCCTTTTCTACCATCCCCTCTTTACAAAGCCCGTCAATAATAGCACCATAGCAAACTAAACTTGGCTTGCAATCAAGTCCATGCCTTCCATTTCCACTAGACATTTCTTCATGCAACTGAAGTGCAATATTTGTATTCCCCGATCTACACAACCCATTAATCAAAGTACCATATGTAAGAACTGTAGGCTTACACCCCAACTTGAACAAATTCTTATACAACCTAATTGCCTCAAAAATCTTCTCTTCCATGAACAAACCCTTTATCAAACATGTATACGACACAATATTAGGCCTAAAACCCTTCCTTAACATGCTTCCCACTACCGCAAAAGCGTCAGAAACCCGATTAATATTGCAAAAGCAATTGATCAAAATACTAAACGTGATAAAATTAGGTGACAACCCATTTGAATTCATCCTACTGTGAAGCGATAAAACGTCAGAGTAATGCTTTTTCTTGGCAAGAAAAGATAACAAATAATTGAAGGACGAAACCGGAGGAGTGGGTTTTGTCCGGATCATCTCGTCGAAGTGGCGAAGCGCTTCGGAGGGAGACATGGATTTTGTGTTGAGGAGGTTTTGGAGTTGGGTCTGAACCTTTGGAGCGTTGCGAAGTGGGATTTTGGGATTCTCCGGAGTGGGCGTGTTGTTTGGTGAGGTTTTGGGATTTGGACATTTGTTGGGTGTTTTGAGGTTTTTGAATAAGGATGAGAGTTTGACGTTTGGAGCGTTCCGTGAAGATGTTGAGACCGCCATGGCAGCAGAGGAATAACGAGCCCGAGCTCAGAAAACCGAGAGAATTCGACAAAAAGGCCAAAAAAAAAAAAAAAAACCAAATTAAGCAAATCGTCTCTTTTTTTTTTTAATTAAAAAAAAAAAGATTTTTTTTTAGCATCAAAATTATCCTAGTTTGAGGAATCTAAATATAGTGGTAAAAAAAAAACTGAAATTATTTTAATGTCTAAAAAATTAATTTTTTGATGTTCAAAAAAAAAAAAGGGCCATTCTTCAAAAAAATTTCCCCCCAAAGTCTTTTTTTAAAAGTACCCCAAACCTCCGCTGAAAATTTTTACATTTTGTATAAATCCAGTAACATTTACACCATGGCCCGCTCGTTTATAATTTATTCTTTAAACTTTTAATTTTAACTAGTTACATCTTAAACTTATACATTTATAATAAATCACTCCATTGTTAGCCGATGTTAATTTTTTTTATATAAAATTTAAATTAATAAATGAATTATTAATAAAAGCATCAAAGTTGTTTTATAATGTTAACTCCAATTTATATGTGAAACAAATCAATTTAAATTTTTTATGTTAATAAAAACTTAATTAAAAATATTAATCAAGGAAAAAATTTTGGTTTAAAATATATAAAAATGATCACTCATATCATCAATCAATTATTTATATACAAGTTACGTGTCAATTTCAGTCAAAAATCAAACATCACTACTAATAAAGTAATTTGTTTTATAATTTTGTAAATTTAGGTGTAATTTGACAAAATTAAATTTCAAAGAACAAATTACAAATATACAATAAATTTAGGAGACAACAATGTAGAAAACCACCCTTATGGTAATTGTTCACCCTTATTTCAGTCAATACTGTTGTGCTAGTCTTAAGGAATTTGTTTTGGTTTGTTTTTATTGCCTTAGTAAGTGGCAGATATGTGCCTAGTTTTTAGGGGATTTTTTTAAAAATGATTTTTTAAAAAAATTTTATTTGATCAATAGTCTTTTTTTTTTTTATTTTTTGGTATAAAAAAATAGCTTTTTGAGCATCAAAACAGTTTCAGTTTTTTTTGTTTCCACCCTGGTTAGGTTCCTCTCTTTGCTACAGTCCTTTTTCTCTTTTCTTTGAAAAAAACTGGGACAACTTCGATGCTTAGAAAAAGCTTTTTTTTAGTGCAAAAAAAAAAAAT
>CAMOHE010027103.1:0-10703 GCA_946598075.1 Artocarpus hirsutus
TGACTCCACTGTGGGTGAGTTGGTGTTTGACATGGTAACGATCAATATGGGTTGGCCAATGACGAATTTTTTCCGGTGGATAGTCCAGCTCTGATACCATAAAACCAGAGATTATGAATGAAATAGTTTTTCTCTCTAATTCATCCTCCCTGAGTGTACAGACTTTATATACATTTAAACAAGGAACCCAAGAAAATTATGGGCAACTAACTTCCTATAGAAAACGAAAGACCCTGAAAACTAGGAACTAAAAGATATCCTTAACTAATAATACAAATCAGGAAAGATATTCCTAATAAAAAGAAGATACTCCTAATAAAAAATCCCTGTAACCGTGGGATATTAGTTTTTGGTTTCCAACACATATAATGCCAAGTACTATTGTATCAGAAACAGAGGGAGAATCAGTCAACAGGGTTCAAGAAAACCCAACACTGAGCCTCTATTTTACACTCGGGAAAAATATCAAAAGAATCAAAATCAGCCTATTACTCTTGGAACTGGCCAATCTCAACCTTCAGGAATTGGAACTTAGGATATCACAGGGAGCCCTATTCCTAATTCCTCTTCTGTTGTTCCTTCTGATCCATCAGACTCTGATATTCTTATAGCTATTAGGAAAGCAACCCAAACTTGCACAAAGTATCCTAGATATCCCATTTCCAAATATCTTTCCTACAAAATTGTCTGATACACGTAGGGCTTTCACCTCTAAAAGGAAACTCTTGATGATCCGAATTGGAAATTAGCAATGATCGAGGAGATGAATGCCTCGAGGAAAAGTGGTACTTGGGAGATTGTTGATTTACCTAAAGAAAAAAAGATGGTAGGTTGCAAGTGGGTCTTTACAGTAAAGTGTAAAGCTGATGGTAGTATAGAAAGGTATAAGGCTAGACTAATAACAAAAAGGTTCACTCAGATTTATGGGATTGATTACCAAGAAACCTTTGCTCCTATGGCCAAGATAAACTCAATCAAAGTTTTGTTGTCTTTGGTTGTAAATCATAACTGGCCTCTACACTAATTCAATGTGAAAAATGCCTTTTTGAATGAGGATCTTAAGGAGGAGGTCATTATGAGTCTACTGCCCGGGTTTGAAGAAAAATTGGGCACAAATAAAGTTTTCAGATTAAAGAAATCCTTATATGGTGTTAAGTAGTCTCCAAGGGCTTGGTTTGAAAGGAAGGCTGTAAAGAATTCTGGCTATTATCAGAGCTAAGCTGACCATACTATGTTTTATGAACACGGTTTAGAAGGCAAAGTTGCAATCTTAATCATCTATGTAGATGATATTGTCTTGACAGATGATGACAGTGAAGAGTTGGAAAAGATTAAAAGGAGACTTGCAGCTGACTTTGAGATCAAAGACTTGGGTGCATATAAGTATTTTCTTGGGATGGAGTTTGCTAGGTCGAAAGAAGGTATTTTTGTAAATCAACGTAAGTATGTTCTCAATTTACTTGGTGACACTGGTCTTCTAGGGTGCAAGCCAACCAAGACACCCATCAAGCCCAACTTGAAACTACAATTGGCTAAAGCTAAAGAAGTCCTGAATATTGAAAAATAACAAAGCCTTGTGGGAAAGCTGATTTATTTGTCACACACGCGTCCAGATATAGCCTTTGCAGTCAACATGGTTAGCCAATTTATGCATTCACCTGGCCAAGAACACTTTGATGTTGTATATAGGGTTCTCAGATATTTAAAAGGAACCCCTGGTAGAGGATGTTGTTCAATAGGCGTGGACATTTGCAAGTAGGCGGGTATACTAATGCAGATTGGGATGGAAGCATAACTAATAGATGATCAACTTCAGGTTATTGCACGTTTGTCGACGGAAACCTTGTCACTTGGTGTAGCAAAAAACAAAACGTGGTAGCAAGAAGCAGTGCAGTGGTGGAATTCAGATCAATTGCTCACGGAATTTGTAAAGTATTATAGATTAAGAGACTTCTAGAAGAATTAAAAATCTCTAATCCACTGCCTATGAAAGTGTATTGTGACAATAAAGCGGCCATCTCTATTGCTCACAATCCAGTGCTTCATGACAGGATGAAGCACGTGGAAGTAGATAAGCATTTCATCAAGAAAAAACTTGAAAGGGGGTTGATTTGCATGCCATACATTCCTACCACCGAGCAAGCAGTTGATGTACTTACAAAAAGACTGCCAACAAGACAGTTTGACAACCGAATTGGCAAGGTGGCTATGGAGGATAACTTCAAACCAGCTTGAGGGAGAGTATGGAAAAGAAGAGATTCAATAACAATCTTGTTGCCAAATTTAGGAGATTTGTGTTTTATGTAAGTTTCCTATAAGTAGGGATAGTCAACTCTATAAATTAGGAAAAATGTTAGACAGCTAATTACCAGTTTTTTGTAGTTTCCTTTTTAACTCTGGTATCTCCGTCTATATGAGGAACCCATGTAATCCTTTGTGAATTAAGCCAATATACAAAAAAATTCCAGTATCTGAGAGAATCCACCATCTCAAAATTACAATATTCCAAGTACTTCCAATCCTAAAAAGCAAGAGTTTAGTTATCATGATTATTTCTTGCATAAAAATGCAATTACCTATTCACTTGTGTTCTATTCTTCTCTCTTGATTGTTGAAAGAATGACATCAATTTTTATCGACAAAGCAATGGATTAGATAAAATAATTGTGTTGTCTACCACAAGAACTAGTGATTCTTTATGCTATTATAAAGAACTATACCACCCTTATATCAAGTTCTAAAACATGGTATGTTTTCATTGAATTTGCACTAGATATTAGGGAATCTGGGTACTTAACAAACTGTATTATGAGCACAATACTTATGCCTACATCTCCAAGCTCATATATACTTCCAAGTATAGAGTCATTGACATCGGGTAAGAATATATGCAAAGATGAAACGAGTAAAAAAGTAAAAGGGTCAGATACAAGTCACCTCAATTGTAAGCGAATTTTCAGAAATATCCACAATCTTTGCTCTGAAGATATCCACCAACCACATAATCTGAAAATTAGAGCACAGATACAACAACATAAAATGTCCATACTAAAGATGAGAAGAAAGCAACTAATGGACTTTTCTTTAATTTAATTAGTTAATATTTGAAGGTGTATGAGATGAGAAGATAAAGATACATCAAACACAGGTACATAGCACTCGCTTGCTTCATAGATTCCAATAAAATAACTTGCATGCAGTGCATAACGTCCACCTACTTTTTAAGTTAAATTTCTAGAATGTTATTGCTTAACGTGTTAAATAAGTTGTTATCTGTACTCCACAATATCTTTCGGAAAAACAAATGAATACATGAAAGAAAGTTTAACATTTGAGTTAAACAAATGGGTGCCTGGAACAATCTTCTGCATCGCTGAGCCTGCAGTTTTTAAAAATGGACCATTTTGTTGACTGTTGATATAAAAAATAAATTAGGTAGCAAAACATGAGAAGAATCTGTTCTGTTTAAAAGTCAAACTAGCTCACAAAATAGTTATCTTATCAGAGGTTTAGCAGGAAGACATAAATCTCTTACCTCTGCACAAGCATTTGGCTCTGCATTAAGTTTAATAAGCATCAATTCCCGCTCTACTTGCGATTCCCTTGATATATCTTCCACCTGAGAACCATTATATAAGGGAAGATAAAATAGGAGCTACCGTACACACATGTTTGTAGACATGCAATTTGAGATCAATGCGAGGACGCAGAAGAACAAGACCAAAATTTTGTTACAAAGTAGCTCAAACAAATGAATATTCTAAAGATCAGAATGCATTGTTTATGACAACGGCTTGTAAATTAAAAGCCAAATCTTAACGCGTATTTTTTATAACCAAAAGCAAGGACCAAAACTAAAGAAATACTAAATGCCGGGTTAAAGCAACAACAAGAATGAAACAACAAAGGACAAGTAAAAGGAAGGGCCAAAAAGTTATTCACCTTCATGACATTCACAAGCTTGTTCAGCTGTTCTACAACTTGGCACAAGACCTTTTCGGTTCCTGAAACGACTATTGTAAAGAGAGCCTTGTCCTTGTTCAGCCCAACAGCAAGAGACTCGATGTTGTAACCCCTCCTAGCAAAAACCCCTGCAATTCGGTTTATTATACCACTCTCGTCTCCAACAAACACTGAAATCGTATGGCGCTGCACCCTGAAACAAACAAAACAATAAGAAGTTTTAAAGCAGATGCACAAGCCAGAAATAAAATAAGTGCTCTCCGGACAAATATCCTTCGCAAAATAAAATTTTGGCGAAGTAGAAAACAACAGAATTCCATTTCTTCAAATCATGACACAGGAACATAACCTTCAGGATTCTAACTGAGACCCAATTGACAGATATAAGCCAGAAACCATGGCAATACTATTACTAGCCCAATGCTTATTCTCAGTTGTTAAAATACAATATGATATTATTAACTAAAGAAACAACTTGAGATTTTGGCATATTGCTGAACGGGATCCACAGCAGTAGACTTATTTTAATTTAAGCTTGCAACATAAATTTCCATTCTTCTGGACTATTTGGTTGGGGAGAAATGGGAGGATTTATTAAGAGAAAAATATGAAAAGGAAGGATCTTTTTGAGATTCCTCATGGGCCTCAATTGATAAAGAAAAAGCTTTTACGAAATTTCCAATTGCTTTCATTCTTATGAATTATAAACACATAATGGAGGGGATTACGGAGGACACCTTGTCCTCTTTCCTTTGTACTGTTTCAGTATCAGCATAAATAAAGGATTTTTTTTCTCAAATAAAAAATTAATTTGGCAGGTTAGCATTTCTATATTAAGCCCGATAGTTATACAGTTCACCTTAGAATCCATCAATTTCGCTAAAATAATCTTCCAAAAAAAAAAAACAAAAAGTTAAACAAGGAAGAAAAACTAGGCAAAAGAATAATAACAAAAATAAACTGATAAAAGCAACAATGTCAATGTCAACAGTTCCATGCAAACTTTTACCATCAATGAAACACCAAAATAATGGAACAAAATCGGATGTTAGACTAAACCCCATTTGACAAAACAAATAATAATTATTATTGCTCTAAGAAAGGACCATCATTGCTTCAAAAAGGGAAAAGGGAAAAAAAAAAGAAAAAAAGAAAAAACAAAGAGGAGTTAAATTGAAGATGAGCTGAGCCGAAAAATTATCACAAAATAAGCACATACAAGCATACAATATGATTACATATAAGATTATAACAAGAATGGAAAAAAAAAACATATTTTCAGAAATTGGGAAAGAAACTCAGACCCCATTTGAAAAAAAAAAAAAACATTACTTGCAAGTCTTCAACTGCGTAAACAAAACCACAAATGCATTAATCTAATAACCCCTGCGGAGGAAAAAAATCCATAATAATGTTAAAATGGATGAAGAAATGTTGTATTGTTAATATTACTGACTTGATGAAAGTAGCAGGAGGAGGAGGAGGAAAGGCAGAGTTGTTATTGGTGACGGAGACTGCTGCATTTGCAGTGGCGGAAACCGCCATGTTTTTCGCCTTCTTGTTGTTGAGCTCGAAAATGGAAGTTTCTAGAAGTTTCGAGATGCTTCTCCAGCATGTCCGTGGAGAACTGCTGAGAGCGCCGAAAGGGAAGCTTCTGCAAAAGCCAACACTGAAATCGAGTGGTGTGGAACAACAGGAGAGTTTGCGGGTCACCATTGGTGGTGGTGGAGACACGGCCGCCATGGCTGAAAGGCTTTACCCACAACAACTCAACTCAATCAAGGAATGCTGTGCGGGTTCACCCGTTTTCCCTTTTTCCCTTTTATTTTTCTTTTTTTTTTTTTTTTTTTTTGGAAGAGAAGGGAGAATGGAGGGCGTCATTTGAAAAAGAGAAGAAAACAACCTCGGTGATTAGGATAGTGTAAACTATAAATAGTGTAAAATTATTTTCGTATATTATAAAATTTTTAAATTTAAATTAATATTTTAAATTATTTTTTAAATATCTTAATTATTATTTTGGTGTTTAAAATAAATATTATATTGATATTTTATTATTTAAAAAATATTAAAATCTTGCCATGTAGTTTCAAACATGAAATTTTTTTATTTTTTTATTAATGAATTTTAAATTTATTTTATAAAACAATAATACAAAATCAACACAAACGATTAAACAAAACTCATAAAAAAAGAAATTGCACAAATATTAAATTTTAATTAGCCATTAGTAAATAATCTCAGTTATTTTGAAAATGTATAAATAATAGCATATTTAGTTTAATTAATTTTTAAAAAGCATAGAAAGACTAAATTGCCCTCAAAAGCCACAAATTCAGATTTGATTTCAAAATGCTCTCTCTACTCAACTCCCTCTTCTATTTCTCACTCTTTCTCTGGCACAAACTCAGATCTGATTTCAAAATGCTTTCTCTCTCCTCACCTCTCTATTCTCTCTCTCTCTGGTTTTTCAGAGACACCCACCTATTCCCCAATGTCAACATGCAGCAGCGACGTTGTCCATTGCAACATCCCGAGAAGATTGTCGCTCACGGCAACGGCACCAGAAATCATGTTCAACTCCAAGAGTTCGACGGCAATTTAAACCATGAAAGAATCGGGCCTAGCTATCTTCTACGCTGAGCGCCATTGCACTGTGACGATCGTCGGGGAAGAACGTCACGTTGAGGAGCTTTCCTATCACAAAGAATTTTTCGTCAGAGAGGTTAATGGGCGACAGTCGAAGGCATTTATGGTGCTGGACGAGCTTGAGTTGCCAAGGTTTTGTAAATCGAAGCCTGATGATTCTATTTGCAGCCATAGTGACGTCATACGCGTCGTTGTGACGGCGGGCCACAATGGCCAGCGACAAGAGATTAGGTTTGTTTTTCCTTTATGTCTTTTTAATGCTTTTGTGGTGATGTTAAAATTTTTTTTTATAAAAGTAAAACATTTACTATATATCCAGATCATCAGTAGCCTCGCTTGCGGTCCGGCAAACTCGTCGGTGTAATTTTATATTTACACTGTAATGCAGTATTTCTAGAGTAATATTATAGTTCTTGAATTAAATTTTTTATTTACACTGTAATACAATATTACAAAATAATACTATATTTCTTAACCAGCAGCAGTCTGGTGAAGTTGTCAGTAAAATTTTATATTTACATTCCTTGTAATACTATATTTTCTAACCATGGTTGGTTTGATGAAGTCACCAATAAATTTTTATATTTACATGGTAAATATGGTATTTTTTGGTAAATATTGTATTCCCCACAGTTTGAGGTTCGACAAAGTTGCCGATGGTAAATACGGTATTTTCGGCAACCGATAGTTTGATAAAGTCATCAGTAAATTTTCGTATTTATATGTAAGTATGGTATTTCGAGTAAATATTGTATTCCTTGACTGTCGACAACACCGGCAAGGAAGAAAAGTGAGAGGTATAAAAGATAAAGAAGTGGGGAGACTTTGAGGTTTTTGTTTTCAATTTTTCATGAAATATTACTAAATTTTTCATGATATGCTATAAACTACACATTTTAAAATTATATGACATTATTTGTTTAGTTTTAACCAAAATATATTATTTTGCTCTTTTTTTCTAAAAAAATTAATATACATAGACTTATTCATTTTTTTGGCATTATTTGTATTAATTTTATTTTATAGTTTTCACAAAATAATTTGTCATTCATAAATAAAAAAGTTGGAAATTTCATCTTATAATACACAGACTCAAGATACTAAATTAATGTTTTTAAAAACTACAAGGTACTACTTTGATATTTCTAAATAACAGAATATCAATGTGACAATATGAAGTTGATAAGAAGTAAAAACAATACCAAGTTCTTAACTTCTTCAATTGTCCTTTAGTGTCCAGATTTGGTCATCTCAATATATAAAGTTCATTGTAATTCAAACTACATACAAAAAAGTAAATTAAAAACACGAATTTTATTACATTGAAAAGTAAATTTATGGAAAATTACATTAAAAATGTAAATAAAAAGACAAATTTTATAACATTTTATTGGGTCACTTTTGTTGCGGGTCTTTACATGTGAAGAGTGCAAATTTTGTGGTCTTCTTCGGTAACACCCCTTACAAGCGTTATAAGGAACGTTGCTTTTATATTAAACTTAAAAAATATCGATTAAAATTTCAAAACAATCAATAATACTCAGAGAAATATCTCAAGAAATACATGCATACATTTTTTTTCTTTGGAAACTACTTACTAGATTTAACTTTTTCTCCATGGTTAGTCCAACGGAACATCTAAGATATTTGGCTAACTGACCACCTACAGAAACTTAGTTTACAAAAACAAATATTTAACAAGTACAAACTCACATATATAATGCTAGTACTCTTAACTTCTAATCAAATAACTAATTCAGACTATTTACAAAGAAACAAACTATATAGCATATTCTTTAATAAATAAACTAAGAAACTAAAATTATAAAATACAAATTACATTCAACAAAACATAAGTTCAAAAGAACATATCACAAATAAAACTAAATCTTAAACAAAAAAATATGGAACATAATATATTAAATTTTTGTTTGAGTTTAATTTCCTTTCATTTCATGACTCCGTTTCCAATCAAACACTTCTTGCACACACGCCCGTTCTCGTCTTCCATCCTAGTCAATCTGCATCTTATCCTTATTTATAACATGATATAAACTAAGTAAGCATAAGCTTAGTAAGTACATATTTCTATCTCATAAGATAAATCATTTCATAAAAATCGTTATATAACATCGTAATCATAATCATAGTAGTGCACAAGGCACAAGTTTATAAAGAGCATATCTTTTCATTTAAACTTTCATATTAAGACTTTATTCATTGTATCTTTAGGAGCCCAAGCTTGCACCATTAACATCATAGGTGCACTTCATGAGAAGAGTAAGGTGGCTAGTTCTAAACCAAACATGACAAGTCTAAACTTTGTGAGACATAATAAATATAAACATAAGGTGTGTAACACTTAATTCAGTTATACATATATGTAAGCTTTCTTTAAAATACATCGTCATTGAAACATCCGTTAAATTTTCTTGTTGCAATAAGAGTTTTCATGAGAAGACAATATGTAGAAACAAATTTACAAATTATCATAAAACATATTTTTAAAACTTTTTCGTAAACTTTTATTATATTGTAGAATGTACTTATTTGACTTACTTGCTTACTGAATCTTAATTATTCATATAATACATAAAATTAGCATTTATGTTCATAATATTATTTAATACCATATTACGTCATCATACATTATTCTTAATAGAATAAAGCATCTTCAAATCACAAACATGCACTTCGAGTCATGAAAATTTGCAAGAATAAAGAAAACGAATATATATATAATGCTTAGATTTTTCTTTAACCATAAATAATTCAATTAACAATTAAATAAATCATGTAATATATATTATAAAATTTTCCAGTAAAGCCGGAGTAGTGAGCAGTCCTAATTAAAAATTATGTATTAAATTTTATATCTCATAAAATAATTTATAAAATTTACTACACATAATAGGCACATAAAATCATAATATATTCAAAATTTAGCTTCAAATAAATTCAGAGGAATTCAAAACGCACGTTTTAATTTAGAGTTAATGTTAACACTAAACATGTTAAACAGTGAATACGTTTCATTCAAACATTTTTACAAAATCAAATATATATGATATGCTTTTGAAATTTTTTGTAACATGCTTAACATATAAATAAAAGTTTGAAAAATAATAAATCATGCAAAACACATTTATAAGTATGATTAATTATCTCATGAATTATATAAAGCATATCAGGAAAACATTTATAACTACTGAGTACTTGGCAATTAATGAATTTTATCTTAAAACATAATAAGGATGTGAAGCTAAAAATTTACAGACATTTAGTTAAAACAATGATTTGTAATTTTTTATGGAATCAAAAGATGCTTTTTTATCATAACACAGACTTTACAAAACATTAATACGAATCTACTAGCAAATAAAATTTCGTGAGCAGTGTTTGATTGAAAGCTTATAATCCTAAAAATATTTTGAACAACACATATGCACACATCATATCTAAAAATTGCAATAAAATAAAATCATTTGATTTTAAAACATTACCAGCAACTTTACCGACTAACCGAAACCCTAATAATTCTCATATCACACTCCAAAAACAAAACCATGGAAACCTTTAGACCATACCTTAAATTCTTATGTTTTCTTAAACAAATACAAAGACTTGTACACAAAATCTCTAAAAAGAATTCCTTCTACTTTAGCTTAAAAGAAAATAAGAGTAATAAATTCTTGTCTTTAAAGATTAGAGAGATGATGAAGGCTTATGAACATAAATTTGAGAGGGGGTAAGGGAGAGAATTTTTTGTGCCTGAAAATTAAGAGAATGAAGACTTTGGTGGCTTAAAGGTGTAATGACCCGAAAAATTAAAACGTTAATAACTATGATTAATTGAGGGTTTTTCCCTCATGATTTAGCTAAGTACTTGAGAAAGTACAAGTTTAGCATTTATTAACATGCATATTTAAAAGGTCTTAATAACCGTAAGACCTTAGAAATAATTAATGTTGTGAATGCACAAAATTATGTGCTTTATTTATGAAACATGTAATAATGTAATGTTATGATAGTACATTAAAATAATTAAAAATAATTATTTAATGTGCTAAACCAAGAATTCATGATTTATT
>CAMOHE010027104.1:3570-16862 GCA_946598075.1 Artocarpus hirsutus
GGTGAATACAAGGTCAGTAAGATCAGGTTAATTTATACATATAGCATGTCAAACTTGTATTTTGGAAAATACTCTAATTTAAAATTTTTAAAATTTCACTGCGTATTATTTTTCTAACAGCTTATTGGTCCCTCACTAGAATACCCTCAGAATGTTTGGAGGGTGGCCAAGCTCGCCCATTTGGGTTTCGATAAGTGGAGTGTTACTTTATTTAATGTGGATACCTAGGAATAATGATGAATTGTAATATTTATATATATGTATTTGTGTGAAACTTGGTAATGGTTAATTATGGTATCCGCAAGATATGATCATAATAAACCTCATAATCTAGTATATGATGTAAATTAATTAGCCATGCAGTTTTAATGTGGTAATGAATAAAACCTTAAGGTAAGTAATGGTTTTTCCTACTGAGCATGTTGTCACTCATTCCTTTATATTTTCCTCTTTTCAGGACTTATTAAGTGTGAGATGATTACAAGAAAAATAGTTGAGGAAGTTATGTAATTATATTACGTTGGGATAGCTTCGAATGCAAATAATGATCTTCATGATAATGTAAGCATCGATTGTTACTTTCTGTGACTGTATTAAGATTTATTGAGGGTTGAAATGATGATGGTGACAGTTTTATATTATTAAAATTTAAGGTACTACATTAAATTGTGGTTTATTTATTTGTTTATGTTTTATTTTTAATTTGAAAGTTTCTATTTAAGTCCGGGGCAAATTACTTTGATATTTATCTTTATTTTCTGATTTTTATTTTATTTATTAAAAACTGTTAATCTTCATTTAGGGGCGTTACAATTTTCTAATAAAAGGAAAGATTCGACCGAGTGACTTCAATCAAGATGTCAACCTATTAGGTATGGGTACTAGTCGTAGTGCAATATAAAAAAAAAAAGCCCATACCATCAAGGTCATATGTAACAAAGATTTGTGTCAGTAATTATAGAAGATAAAATCAATTTCTGTAAGAATAGACCTTTTAAAGAGAACTTAGATGAACTCCGTTATTCTCTTTAGAACCATCCAAGTGGATATGTCTAAGGTGCAATTTTTAAACTTTGGCCTGAATTCTATGAAGAAAGACAATGCCTTGAGAATATGACATTTAAAGACCATGTTTGCTAAATTATAAGAAAACTGAATAGGGAGTAAATCCTTGATCCATAAAGGTTGTTTTAGTGTTAGTTCTTCTGAAATCGTTATAGTAGGTATTTAATAATTTGTCTATTTTTTTGTAAAAAAAAGATGTTTCTGTGTCCTGTGTATTGTTTGTTTTAGATTGTTACAGTAAGTGTTTGAATGATTAGTGCACGTTTTTATTTTCTTATTTTCTCTTAAAAAATAATATCTTGTCAAACGCATTACGTGTTATACTATAATATGTTTGAACTTTTCAAATTTAATCTAGATGTTTCAAGATTTGTGTTTTACTTTTTTAAAAGTTCTACAGTAAATTGTCATTTCTGACAGCTTTCTAGATGCAGTGCCTATTTTTCAAAAAGTTGTACAATTGTGTCAGAGTGTCTTGTGTCATTTTGTTTTCAATTGTCAAAAGTTATATAGTCCGAGTCTCGCTTTTCAAAGGTTGGTCTAATTGCTTGTTTAATTTTTCAAAATTGTTTGGATTTGGTCCGACTTTTTCTAACATGTCCATATCTTATTTTCTGATTTTTTATCTGCACAATATCAAATCTTATTTTCTTTTCTTACTTGCAAATATTTTGTTTAGATTGTAAAGTAACCTGCTATCATCTACCTATTATAACTCCTTAGTCCTTTGGCATATCCATCTTCTTTAAGATCCCACTCAAGACTCAGTGTTTAGGTAAAGCGGACTTAGAATAAAAACACAAAAAAATTTAAATAGTTAAAAAAAGAGTCAGTCTATCTTAGAAACCAAACATGTCTTCCTCTCATTCATAAAGAAAATCAAAACCATCTATGTTTTCTATGGTTCCAGTCCTGTAAAGTTAAAGTCTACTTAGAACCAGTAGAACACTTAGTACAAGTCTTAACACGTAAAAAGATTAACCTGATTTATAAGAAAGGTAACTTAGGATTAATGGGGAATGTAACAACAACACATTCTAGGGGTAGCCACATCATAGGAATTGTCCCTCATCTCCTAGCTAAAGGGAATCTCTGCAGGAGAACCATAAGCAAGGAAGAAAAAGTTTTGGATTTTGCTAAGTGTCTTGAAAACATGATCTATAATTGATGCTTTCATTGCATTACTTAGTAGTTTAGGCACCCTTGAAGAGTTTTTCGTAGTTTCTAGTAGGAGTTTGTTAGGCATTCACTTTAAACCTGTAGGTCTTTTAAATGTAAATGGCTTTTATGACGGTTTTTTAAAGTTTTTAAATTACGCTGTGGAACAAAAGTTCATTTTAGATTTTGTTATTACTTCAGTAGCTGAAGAGCTGCTTGACAAAATACAAGTCTTTCATCTAGAGTCTGACACTATAACGTCCAAGCTTAATTGGAAGAAAGAAAGAAAGAAGTGGCTATGGGATTTGAACCTCTACTTTTAATCTTCGATTTCACCCACAACATGTTCGTTTGTATTTCTTGCATCCTAAGTAACTACTTTTCTCTACATCTTGTATTTTTTTATGACATGCTGTTGTTAAAGCCTTTGGATTCACTAACTCTAGTGTCGGGATAACTGATATTATAGAGTAACTAGTACTCTCAAAATGCATCCCATTTAAGGTCTGATCTTTTGTTTATCGATGCCCCTATATTCTCCATTTATGCATAATTATGATAGCTAATTATACAGAGCGTTTTTTACTCTCTAAACGTATTCACATTATGTCTGTAATATATTGCATTCTATTAATGTTTTGTTTTAAGTGTTTGTATTTTAAGAGAGAATAGCTATTTTGAGTGTTTGCATTTTGAAAAAGAATAGCTGTTTATGGGAGGACCTACTAAGCTTGTCTATTATTTTGGAGCTCCTTCTAAACTCTTTGTGTATTGTTTTAATGTGTGTTTTTACTATAAACATTTGTGCTTTTATTTTATCTTCATCATCATCATCATCATCATTATTACTACTGTTATTGCTGCTAAAGAAAAAAAAAACTATATCAAAGAAAAAAAAAAACTATATCAAAGAAAAAAAAAACCAAAAAGCTAAGGGGTGGCTCCCAGCCACTCCCTCCGTCTTAGGTTCTATCAATCCAAAAGATCATTAGAATAAACAACCTTCAATGTTTTAAAAAATTCTCATGTGTTGTAATAACCTACGTAATTATGTGTTGTAATAACCTACGTAATTGGGGAATAAAGGTATGAAGAATATGTATTATTTAAGGAGCTTTTTGAAAAATAACTTTTTCAAAAAATTTTATTTAGTCAATGACCTCTTTTTTTTTTTTTTTGGTTTTTGGGCACAAAAAAAAATAGCTTTTTTGGCATCAAAACAGTTCAATTTTTTTTTTATTTCCACCCTGGTTAGGTCCCTCTCCTCAATACAGTCATTTTTCTCTTTTCTCTGAAAAAAGCTTAGGCAGTTTCAGTGTTCAAAAAAAGTATTTTTTTTATGCAAAAAAAAAAAAAAGAAGTCATTTACTTAATTTCAAATTTTCTTTAACCTATTTTTCAAAATATCCCTATTATTTAATATAGAATTTAGATTTTAGGATTGGGCAGAAATTAGAAATCACGTTGATTGTAGATCGAACAAAATTTGAAAAGAGAAAAACAAAAATGCGTGGAGGGATGGCACGAAGTCAAAAACTATTTTAAAAGAAGATAAAGAGAAAAAAAAATGAAAACCTTGGAGATGACATAAGGATTTGAGTAATCCTATTTAATCTCATGAGGTTATAACCCCGTTACTAAGAAAGTAATAGGATCAAGTCTAAAAAGTACACTGTATAATAGACTGGAACCCAAAGTTTTGTAAACAACGGCGCTATAACCCTACGGGGATAACAAGAATTTTTCTAAGGATTTATCCCATTATTTTACAATATATGTTTTTTAAAGGGGCTTTTAGAAAAATGACTTTTTCGAAAAATTTTATTTGGTCAATGACCTCTTTTTTTTTTTTTTTTGTTTTAAAGCATAAAAAAACTAGCTTTTTGGGCATCAAAACAGTTCCAGTTTTTTTTTTATTTCCACTCTGGTTAGGTCATTCTCCTCGATACAGTCATTTTTCTCTTTTCTCTGAAAAAAACTGGGGTAGTTTCGATGCTAAAAAAAAATATTTTTTTAGTAAAAAAAAAGATCATTTACTTAATTTCAAATTTTCTTTAACTTTTTTTTAAAATATCCTTTTTTTAAATGTCTAATATGTCTTCCATTCTTAAATGATTTTTACGATGGCTTTTGAAAATAAAAAAAAGTGTCTAAGAGCTTTATTAGATGAAAATCGTGTATTTGATATAAGAAAAAATCTTAGAATTTCGTAAAAGTCTTTTTACCATGTTTTGCTTGAGCCCGGATTGCGTTTGGGTTCAAAGGGTTATAATAAGCTGGATTCCTGTTGTAACAAAACTTGAAGTTTTTTCCCAGAACGTGTTGAATGGAAATTTGAATTTTGCTTGAGATTATTATAGTAGACGGATTCTTTGCTGTAAGAAAACTAAAAGTGTATTTTAGAAACCTAATTGATTAAAATTCAATAGGGGCTAGACTTGACGAAATAACATGAACATGATATAGTTTTTTTAAGCCATAGATCATTTTCTTATCAACTTAAAATTAATATATAAAAAACGAATTGTGTTTATGTCAACTCGTTCGATATTAAATTGATACTAAATTGACTCGTAGGTTATATGTAATATTTTTTTTAAAATTATTTTGCTTTAGTATATTTAACATTAATAATGTTTGTAATATAAAAGTGATTCAATTTCACGAAAACATGGGTTTTATATAATTTTGGTGTGTAAATCATATATTTAAAGTTGTAAAATGTCACGTGTTGGTTTTGATTTACGGGTCTGTTAAGGATTACGTATATGTCACGGAGTTAGGGCAAGCGGTTAACGTCGTGGTCAGTGTCAGAATTTCCTGACCTATTGTATCGCAAGCGATGTTAGTGTGGAAGTATTTTCTCTACATTTGACAGTTTGACAGCGCATTCCGTCGCAAATCGAACCGATTCCAAAGTTCTACCGAATCTCAAAGCGCTTTCTTGAAACTTCAGAACCTAAAAAGAATAATAATTTTAAAAAAATAGAAAAGTTGTGGAAAAGAGAGAGGAAGAGAGTCGGTTTGGAGTCGGATATGGATGCTGCAAAGGTGGAAGAGCTCAGGCACTTCGTTAGTCAGTGCAAATCGAACCCTTCAATTCTTCACAACCCTTCTCTTGCTTTCTTCAAGTCCTATCTTCAGAGGTACATCTCCCCTTTTTCTTTTTCACATAGGTGTGTGCATATATTTATATATATTTATGTGCAATTTTTTTGGCCAATCATATATTTGTGTGTTTTATTTGTGTATAATATACATTCACAAAGGACATTCGTTGTTAATTACTACTTTGTTTGGAGCGTTGTCTTTTTTTGGCAGCTTGGGCGCTCGAATTCCCCTGGACCCAGAAAAGGTGGGGCTCATTTTTCTCACAAATAGGTTCAGTTGCTTAGCATTACAAAGTTTACTCTCTTTCTTTTATTTTTATTTTTATCGTTTATTAAAGGATGAAGAATATATTTAGGTCTGTGATACGTATAAGAAGTGTAGTGACTGGAAATTTGTGATAAAGTTGGTAAAATTGATCTCGCAAGTGATGGGCAATTTACTATTCTGTTTGCGTATAAATTAGTTTGGCGGTCTAATTTATTCCCTTGAACTGTAAGAGCAATTTTTGTCTGTCTTCTAACTATGTGCCTTGGTTGGGGAGCCATTGATATTAATTTGATGTTTGAGCAGTGCAAAGTTGAGGGGTTTGATTGATTGACAACACATGTTGCCTCCTATGAATTATTTTGGCTATAGGGAGGATGGTGACAAAGGAGCATGTGCTTGAGTGGAAGGTGTTTATTATTTGTTAGTTGTGGCCTTAAACTGAAAGCATCACAACTGTCTTTATTATTGTGAGTTCAATTGTTTTCAGAACTTGCGCTGAAATGGGAAAGTTTTGTTTTTTAGTTGGTGTGAAAATTTACGCACACATATATGGTGAATAAGTTGGTGGGCTTTGGTTGTGGACTTTTTTCATGTTCTTAATTTCTTCATTTTTTTTTTCAAATTTACGAACTCGAAGTTCTGTGGATTAATTTTTTGGCATGTTAGATTGGGATGTACAGAAGCTTTTGGAAGGGGAGAGGACAGTACCTTCAAATATGCTGCCCTTGCAATCATTTTGGTTTCTAATGAAAAGAACTGAATGATAAGTACCAAAGCAGGTTCAACCAATTTGAGAAAGGAAAAACAAAGAAATGATGGAGTTGTATTGCTTGAATTCATAGCCAAACAAGCAATACACACAGAATCCTTGTGAGCTTTCGAGAGGTCCACTCTCTCCCACCTATTTCCCAAAATACTGCCTACCTCACTCAATATTCTCACTTAGCTTATAAACAGCTAATTACATTACTTCCATATCATAACAGGAACCCACATGTCACTTCCCCAAGACACCACATAGACACCACCCCCACACACATCACACGTACCTAGGCCCCACTTATCCTTGGCACATGCTTGGCACGACACGCATGAATAAAACGCACTGACAGCTTATCGAAACCCCTGTCTTGTGCTCAAGGTGGAACTTGGGAAATTGCTCTTAAATTGCAGCAAATGGCTCCCAGATGGCCTCAAATGTAAACACGTCTTTCCATTAAATCAGCACTTCCAAGGCTTGTGGCGAACAGCCCTTGCCAGCACGTAGCCCCAACACAGCCTCGGGCTCAATCGAGAACTCTAACTCTTGTGTGAGTTAGGGAGGTAGCACAAAAGAGGCATGCAATTCTCCAACTACTAGTTTGAGCTGCGAAACATGAAAAACATGACGGATTGTGGTGCTGGTAGGAAGCTCTAACTTGTAAGCCACAGAGTCAATTCGTGCCAATACTTTGTTAAGGCCATAGAAATGGGGAGCCAATTTTTCATTCGGATGCGAGGCTAAGGACCAGCGTTGGTAAGAGAGGTTCACTTCCTCTATAATGGTGTCCCAAGCACACAGTTGTTGTTCCATAGCAGAAGTGAGAGAGGTTCCTTTCTCATAGTGCACCACCAAGGAAGGGGGATCCCGGCCATAGAGAGCACAAAAAGGGGTTCATTTGTACAGCCTTGTGGTACGAAGTATTGTACCAATACGCGGCACATTGTGACCATTTTGCCCAAGTCGACCATGCGAAACAATGAAGGTAAGTCTCCACGCTTTGATTGACCACCTATGTTTGGCCATCGGATTGGGGCTGATAGGCAGTACTGTGGTTGATGTGCGTCCCCTAGAGGCAAAAAAGTTCAGCCCAAAACTTGCTGAGGAACACTTTGTTCTAGTTGGAGACAATGGTCTTCGAAATGCCATGGAGACGAACAACTTCATGCACAAAGACCTCAGCCACCTTGGGAGTGGTGAAAGGACGCTTGAGTCCGATGAAATGGCCATACTTGCTCAAGCGGTCCACCACCACCAAAATTGTGTTGACTCCTTTTGATTTTGAAAGCCTTTGTTCATGAAGATTTTTTGTTGAAAGTGAAAGTTGTTGTTTTAATAGTCTATGTGGATGATATTATTCTTCCTAGGGATGATTTGACTGAAATAAGCAGATTAAAGAAGTGCTTGGCTTCCTAGTGTGAAATCAAGGATTTGGGTTCTTTGAAGTATTTTCTTGGAATGGAAGTTTCTTGTTATAAAAAGGGAATCGTGGTCTCACGAAGAAAATTTATCCTTTATCTCCTGGAAGAGATAGGTATTAGTGGTTGTAGACCAACCGAGACACCTATGGAAGCAAATTTGAAGTTCGTAGACAGATGAGGGAGCTTCGGTAGACACTTCTAGATATCAGAAGTTGGTTGGCAAGCTGATATACTTATCACATACTCCTCCAGACATTACATTCACAGTAAGTGTGGTATGTCAGTTTATGCACTCTCCTTGTGAAGCGTGCCTTAAGGCTATAAATAGGATTCTGAGATACTTAAAGAGCACTCCATGGAAAGGGTTGTTTTTCAAGAAAAATGAGCAACGAAGCATTGAAGTATACACGGATGCAGATTGGGCTGGATCGAGTACAGATAGAAGATCTACTTCAAGATATTGCATGCTTTTATGGGGTAATTTGGTTACGTGGAGAATCAAAAAGCGAAGTGTAGTCGCAAGTAGCAGTGCAGAAGCTGAGTTCAGAGCAGTGGCACAAGGAATTTGTGAGTTGTGATAGTTGAAGCGTGTCCTAGAAGAATTGAGAAGACCTATCATGTGTCCGAAGTTTTATTGTGATAATAAAGTAGCCATTAGCATAGCACACAACCTAGTGCAGTATGACAAAACAAAGCACATAGAGATTGACAGACATTTTATAAAAAGAGAAGCTGGAAGCCAGGATCATATGCATTCTTTTGTTCCAACTTCACGACAGATGGCTGATATTCTAACTCAAGGAATTCTGAGGCCTAGTTTTGAGTTTCTGATAAGCAAGTTGGGTATGATAAATATCTATGCTCCAACTTGAGGAAGAGTGTCGAGAAGTTAGAAATCAGTTATTACTTAGGCTTGGTTAGGTTTTGAAGTTTGAATAAATTCGAATATTGTATTTGAATACTGGTGTAGGATTTGGTTGTTATGCTTTTGTATTTTGTAGGTAGGGTTTCTTGTTTTCTAGGAGTTTAAATTCAAGACTGATTAGCCTATTTATTTGCTGTAATTCATGTTTAGAATAACAAAGGAAATTCAGTTTTCCCCTCAGAAATTTTCACCTCTGTTTTATTTATCAAGAAAGAGAAATTATGAGGCTATGTGCATGTTCCAAAGAAATTACTCTAAAACCAAATTATTTGTTATTTTCCCTATAATTTTCTTTTATTTGACGTTGGTGTAATCATAATGTATCATCTCGTAACTCACAGGATACAGTCAGAGACAACATGGAGGATACTAAGGATCATGTTGACACCAAAAAGCATGAATCACTGGGTGAAGATGATGCCATTGTTGAATCTGATATTGAGTTAGATAATACTGACGATGTGGAGCCTGACAATGATCCTCCACAAAGGGTGAGTGGTTGATGATTTTGGTTGTGAATTATTGTGGAAATAAGTTTTGTCTCTCGAAAAGAAGTCTCGCTTGAAAAATCTGAATTTTTTGTTATTTAACTGCAGATGGGGGATCCATCAGTTGAAGTTACTGAAGAGAAGCAAGATGCAGCACAAGAAGCAAAACTAAAGGCTATGACTGCAATGTTTGAAGGTATGAGATTGGCCTCTTTTAATTAGCATTATTAGTGGAGATTAATTGGCTTTCCTTTATCTTCTGTTTTGCTCATAGTTAACTAATTCCCGTTTCAGGTAAGTTGGATGAAGCCTTTGATCACATAACAGAAGCAATAATGTTGAATCCATCATCGGCAATATTTTATGCAACTAGAGGTAACTTGTTATTGATGTAGCTGGATTATAGAAAGAGCTTTCTTTCTTTCCCCATTCTTAGAAACCTTATGTTCTTGTTTTCAGCTAGTATCTTTGTTAAATTAAAAAAACCAAATGCAGCAATTCGAGATGCTAATGCAGCTTTAGAGGTTTGTTCTGTGCTTTGTTGACATAGATTGTGCAAGAATAAATTCTGTTAATGCATATGAATAAGGTATATGGTTTGTCATAGATAAACCCCGACTCAGCAAAAGGTTTCAAAATAAGAGGGATTGCAAAGGCAATGTTGGGTCATTGGGAAGATGCAGCTAGTGATTTGCATGTAGCATCCAAGTTAGATTATGACGAGGAGATTGGCTTGGTGCTTAAGAAGGTAATTGATGTTCTTTTAAAAGGTCAAGTTTCTGCATGAGCTGTTGCTTGATTGTCCAGTTGAATTCTCAGGTTGAACCTAATGCCCGGAAAATTGAAAAGCATCGCAGAAAATATGAACGCTTGCAAAAAGCAAGGGAGTTAAAAAAAGCTGAACTTGAGAGGCAGAGAAAATCCGAAGCCAAAGTGAGTGCAGTTGATATTAAATCATATATCATAGGCTTGCATTGCATTCTGAAAGATGGCATCCCTTTATAGTCGAGCGTTTTTGTGGGTCATGCGGAGATAAGGTTTGTGAGTATATAGATATGAGCATGTGGGATTGTCATCTCTATGTCTTCCATTCTCTTGAAAAAAGAATGTCAGTAAACATAGCAGTGCAATTTAGGGTGGCTTCTGCGTGGTAGCCAATACATGTTTTAATGTTACTTACTGTGATTCATTTTCAAGTAAAATAACAAAAAAAATTCTGAATCACGTCTTAATCAGCTGGCATATATATAGTTAATTGGAAATTTTAACAAAACTCTGATTTGAGTCTTAATATTAACTGCGGGTAAAGTCTCTTGGTAATTCTTGTTATTATTATCGTGATTGCTTTTTGAAGCCAGAGCAAGATTCCTGAATTCCACTCTCTTTAAGGTTACAATTGTTGTCTTTTTCACGACTTTGTGCTTTTGAGATATGTCCTTGTACAAGAGAATAAGGAATTTATAATATTTATTCTAAAATCGTAGCTTTGATTTTATGCAGGAACGTGAAGCTTTATCTGCTTTAAAGGAAGGTATGGTGGTATTTGATTGCTCTCTCTCTCTCTCTCTCTCTCTCTCATTAGATCTGATGCCCTTCACATTTTTGTGGGCCCTTCACATTTTTTCAACTGCTTTTTTTTCTCACGCCCCATTTTGCTATGAATATTGTGTTTCACGTGCAAGCATGCGTCGTCCTTGTCAGTTTGTCTGTTTCCTGAACTTTCTCAATCTATTTATGGTAAATTGTCATTTCTCATGGACGTCGAATGTGACCGTTACTCTTTTATGATAATTTGGATTTGGATGCAAGGTCCTTGAAGAAAAATATTAGAGTGAGAAAGCTCAATTCAAAACTTGAAGGGTCCAAATAGAATATGCCTTTACATATCTAAGGTCTTTTTTTTTTTTCTAGTTTTGTCGTCATATCATGTTATTGACATTGACAGGAGTAGTTATTGGTATCCACTCCACTACCGAGCTGGACGCAAAGTTAAATGCTGCTTCAAAGATATCTAGACTTGCAATCCTCTATTTCACGGCAACATGGTGTGGTCCGTGCCGTATCATATCTCCTCTATATGCCAGCTTAGCTGGGAAGTACCCTAAAGTTGTTTTCTTGAAAGTTGACATTGATGAGGCGAGGGATGTGGCTGCCCGCTGGAACATCAGCAGTGTCCCGACCTTTTTCTTCATCAGGAATGGTAAAGAGCTGGACAAGGTGGTGGGGGCAGACAAAAATGCACTTGAAAGGAAGATTGCACAATATGCAGGATCAACATGAGCTAATCCTTCAATCTCCATAGTATCAACTTGCTTTTGGCTTGCAGCTCCGGAGACGATCCTAATCTCAGAATAAATGTGCTTCTAGACAGCTTGTAAAGTGAGATGCTCTAGTTGTCAGAAGCTAACAAACTTTCGTACATGTGTAACCGTGATAATGTTCTGCTTTTGAGGCAGTTGGAGAAATTCCTTGTGAAGGTATTGTGTAGTTCATGTTTTATGACTTGTTGAAGATGTGAACCAATTAAGCGGCCAACAACAGAGAGAGATCTCTCTTTTCAGCGAAATGAGGAACTGTAAGCCTAGTTTCTAGGGATAAAAAAGGTTAAACTGAGTTCTCTAGAAAGAAAATGATTATTTTTTCATCGACCCCTGTTTTACTAGCTGCTTTCTCATACACCGTACCTGCGGTACCCGATTTCACAAGGGAGACTAAGAACAAAATGGTGTAAGCTTGTCCATTCAAGTAGTGAATAGATGCTTTATGCACTATATAAATCAAAGAAGCATGAGTTTCGAACCGAAGCGCTCTTCTGATTAATTAATTGGACCCACAAAGATAATCTGATTTCACAAATCAAAGTGTAGTACATAGACTTAAAAACAAGCTCTGAATAAACCAAAATAGAAGCAAGCGTAAGGAGCGAGCCAGATGGATGTGCTTAAACCTTATTTCCTCTCATTCTTGGAATAGAATCTGAGCACCAAATAGAAGAACAGCCGATAAAGAACACCCCAAGCAAGCAAAGCTACAACGTGATGCCATATGCTTTCGTTGGTAATATCCATCGTGAATAGAACATCTTCTCCTATCAACATGCATGGTTGTGATAGCAGTCTCAACGTCTGATTATGCAGAGCACTGATCTTCAAATTTCCGAGAGCGCTCGAAGAGAGATCCTGAGGAAGCCCATAATAGCATTTTGTCCCTTTGAACTCATTCGTCAACATGGCCTCAAAGGGATATTTGACTGCTGAGACATAATGAAGCCATCTCCAGTAAGAAGGAATCTCAGATCTCTTTTTCAAGAACCCGCAAGTTAGGAAAAACAAAGAGGTGGTGGCGATCAGGACGGCATAACCGGCGGTGTAATTTGGCACAAGAGCGCTAACAAGCATGACATAAGAATGTGTGGTAACAAGAGAAGCATAGAGAATCAACCAAAAGTTGATAAGGTTGCTTTGGAGGTTAAGCATGTACTTTGTTATGGCTGCAAAAGTAAAGCCGTGGACTGCGAAGAACGGGAGATAGACTATGAGTGAGGAGATCACATATGATGAGGCTCGGTAAGCATTGTGTGAAGTTTCCCTGGCAAAGATGAAACGCTCAAGGATGAAGGTCGGTACTGCGTCATTCGAGGAGAAGAAGATTAGGGAGGCAGAGAAGATATAGAAGTTGATTAGCCTATTGATGTTCTTGAAAGTGCTTTGGTCTAGCTTCTTGAAAAGGCTTGAGATAATGAGTGCCATTACTGTGAGTATAATTTCTCGTGACAGGACTAGCTCTGGTGTTCGAATCACAATCAGAATTGATCGCCAAGACAAGACTGCAACTTCTCTGAGCCACGGATTTGCATATTTCCCTCCCAATTTGGGCCCGTCGAGCGCTTCGTCTACTTCATATTCTTTGTATTCATTGAAGGAAGGTTGATTAGTTTGGATGGAGGAGCTATTGTAGATTGAGGGGGTTCTGGATCGAGAGTGGTTAACTTGAGAAGGCGTTTTTCCTGGTGTTCTTGCTGGAGTCCATGATGGAGGACTGCCAGGTGTTCCTTTAACACTGTTGTGAGTCCCAAGGGAGAAATCCTTGTAGAACTG
>CAMOHE010027106.1:1906-51077 GCA_946598075.1 Artocarpus hirsutus
CCCCCCCCCCCCCCCCCCCCCCCCCCCCCCCCCCCCCCCCGCGGTGTGTGGTGGTCTCAAGGGTGGGGTTGTCACAGGCCACTGACGTGCAAAGGGAGGGTGGTCAAGAGAGGGAGAGGAAAGGACCTTGTAACTGACCAAAATAACCTTATTTTATCTTATCCATTGATCTACAAAATTAGATACTAACCACTCATTAAAAGATTTTAAAGGATTATAGCCCATGTTTTCAATGGGTAAAATATTTGTCGCCAAGTATATTGTTATTTCTTAGTTATACCGAGTTTTGCCTAATTTGGTGTGGGTTATGCAATGGGAATCTCTATTGCGCCACATAGATCACCTATAATTATCTTTCAAATAACTGTGGTAAGTGTCAAGTGCCAATTTCGATTAAAATTAAAATAAGATATTTACCCGCTAGATCCAAACTATCAATACCATTTTGTTCGCCAAAGAGGTACACGTAGATACAGTCATCAAACCAAAAACTCAAAAATTGGAATGTTCACCAGGAATCCAAACACGTTTAGATTTCTGTTAACATTTTCGTAAATGGCAATTCCTTCTTTCTCAGACGGGACACAACATTCGATATTGATTTACTGAAGGAAGTTTACTTTAGCTTCAAATAATTAAAATATTTTTTAAAATGCATAATTATTAAATAATATTGTAACAGTATAGCTATGTTTTTTCAATGCAACTGCAAACACCAACACGAATACGCACACATAGAGATATATACGTTAAAGTGGCTGAACTTTTTATTGAAAGATACATCTTACTTTTTATTTAACACTTCGAGCTCAGCATCGAACACTACTAAGGCTAGGGATCAAACTGTCGATAGTACTTTATTAGCCGAAAGTCTTTAGACATTTATTTATTTTTGTATTCTTCTTGGCATAAGAAGTGTTTAGACTTTCGGAGGATAACATAATTATGTATAGCACTCTATAACTGAATCGAGTTCGGAGCTTTCAAGGCGGGCGGAGGACTTTCCCAACATTTTGGAGGACAGGATTTGAGCTTTTCCTTGCAGTGACAAAATACCGGACGCAGAGGCGTACACTCGCAGCAAGAGCAGCCAGGAGGACAGAGGCCAAATAACACGTCCTTGCAGGTGCAATTTCCTGCGCTCTCATCACACTGGCAGTCCTGGCAGCACCCAAGCGATGAATCACCTGTTTAATAATAGTCTTGTTGTAATTTGTACTCTTAATTAAGGGATCGAAAACGGCGTGTTGCATTCTGATAAATTTACGGAGCAAAAACAATATGGAAAATGAAATTGATTCGTACCAGGGCGAGAGACATGATCTGAAACCTTATAAAGAAAATCTTCTCGAGCATTGGCTATTGATGTGGCAACGATCAGCAGCAATAGTCCCACGAGAACCTTGTTGAAGGCCATATCGATCTTAGGTAGATGGGATATTATTGGAACTTCTGGGATTTCCTCTAGCACTCTAGGATGAATATAAGGGGAAATATGAGAACTTCATAGGATGTATAAATAGATGCACAGGGAGCAAAGGACATGATCTGAAACATCCAATGAGGTTGGCACCTTCTAAAACACCCATCTTATACTAAAGGCCTCTTTACGAGGGCTTTTTAAAAGCTGCTTTTGGCTTCTTGAGTTCAAAAGTTACTTCTGAAAGTGTTTGGATAAATTGTCATAAGTGCATTTGCTCTCTAAGAGTGCTTCCTATTAAAGCTACAAAATGTAGCTTCTCAAAACACTACTTCTAAAATAGACTTTGAAACTTGTACCAGAGTATCAATAATATATTATAAGCTTAAATATAACATTTTTGTAACTTAAAAAAAAATTTGAAACAATTTTGACCCATTAAACCTCTTTTAAAAATATAGTTTCAAATACTTATTGAAAGCTATAGCTCTGCTTTTCTTCTTTTATGACCAAAAGTACATGCAGAAGCTATACCAAACGGGTCCTTTGCCTCCTATAATTCCAATATTGTTGCTAGAAAAAGAAAATGCAAAAGTTAGACAAAAAGAGAAGAAATAAAACCAAAACATAGAAGTAAAAGAATAATAATAAAGAAATCTGAACCTGGGGACTAAACTCAAAGCATAAGCCTCAGCTCACAATTGGAGAAATGCCCCAAACATGCCTCGTTAAAAACCTTCTACTCGAAACCCAACAAAAAGACTAGAAGAGACAAAGAGCACATATGTGCTCAAAGAGTGGGGTAATTACAAAATCCAAATTCAGGAACAACCTACATGTCTCGATTAATTCTCCAAGTGCAAAAAGCTGGAATTGTTAAATTTATGATTGGATTGCATGAATTTACGGAATGAGATTCTAAGTTTATTGTAAAAAACTAATAATTAAAATTAACATAACATAACATACTATATTTTATTAAAATCTAATCCATTACAAACCAACGTATTACATGTTAAATCTTTCTCTTGCTATTAAGGTTTCACGCATCAGAGAAAAGGATGCAAAAGTGAGCGCTGAGCTTCTTTCTTTAGTTGACAAAACAAATAAAGTTTATGAACTTTTGAAAACCCATAGTTGTCGTCGGTGTACATTGTGAGTTTATATATTTATTACAACAAATTATGTCCATAATTTATATAATATATTTAGTTCGAATTCACAAATTACATATCTTAAGAATGCTTAATCCATAATTTAATATATTCATATCGGATTAAGAATCATCCCAATCTGAATCTAATCCATATAATTTTTACAATCCAATCAAATATAACAGTTTCGATTGGATTAATCAAATTGACTAATTCCATGAATATCCCTAATTAAAAGAATAAAGATCAAGCAAATTCTCCAAAAAAAAAAAATAAATAACAATCAGGCAATTCTTGGAAAAATGGGAAAAGTGAAGGGCAAAAATAAATTTTGACGAGAAGGTGCCTCCTATAAGGCACTTAGTAACGAGAAATAAATCGTCGACAATGATAGATCCCATCATTGAGACCATCTTAAAGAGTCCCATCGGCGTGTCTGAGAAGATAATCAATCTTTTTTTTTTTCCCCCTTGAGGGACACTTTTTTGTTTTAGAAAATGAGTAATAGCAAAAGAAAAAAGGTCAATAACATATTGTTGAAAATAACGTGCTTAGAAAATGGACCTTTGTCCGAATTATTTATCACTTCTTATGATGTAGGAACATTTTTTGGAGTCAAAAGAATGAGTTATTTAATTTTTTATATTTTAGAAAATTTATAATGTTAATAATAAATTTATGATCACATTTACAATAGTTTGCTCAATATAAAATTGTCGAATATATTTTTGTGTGTGCGTATGAAAATATTGAAAGAGTGCATTATTTCTTCAACAAATAAATAAAAAATAATAATAATAAATTTTAAAAAAAGATATAAAAAATAAATAAGCTGAAACTTTAAATACAAAAAATTTTAAAAATTATGTGCAATAAAAAAAATACCTCATGTTGTTTAGAATTCTAACTTTTATTATCGTAATAAGAAATTTATTTAAGTTGTCTTATATGCATGTTTGAGATTTAGTTGAAGCTTAAGGAAACTTGCTTACAAGAAGAGTAAAAGGAAAAAAAGATATATAAAAAAAATCGGCACGATTTTAAAAGATTGCATAAAAAATACACATTTAAAATATTAATAAAAGGAAAAATAGTTATTAAAATAATAATTGGAAAATAATAAAAAAAAGAAGCAGCTTTAAGTAATTGATTCTTAAAAAAAAAAGCGTAAAATTTGATAGCAAGGTGCCTACTTTAAGAAAAGATACTTAAAAAATGAAACGGATCCGTAACAAAAGATTGAAAATCAAGAAGGTCGTGGGGGATATTAAAAAAAAAAAAAAACGCAAATGTGAAGGGCAAAAAGGAATAAAAAGAGTTAAAGGTGCCTGCTTTAAGAAACTTAGTAATGGGAACAAATTTGTCGATAATGATGGATCTCAACATTGGGATCACCTTAAAGAGTCCCGTACTCGGTTTGTCTGGGAGATATGAAGTTTTTTGGTATTTTAAAAATTGAGTAAAAACTAAGAAAGAAGGAAACATGTATAAAAAATAATGGTCAATAATACAAATGCTATAAATAATGTGCTTAAAAAACAATGCATCATTGCGCTAATTGTTTGTCACATCTTTTATAACATAGGAACATTTTTTTCAGAGTCAAAAGAATTTCTTAATCAATAACAACGTGTTGTTATTTATTTTAATTTTAGCAGAACACTTATAATTTTAATAAAAAATTATTAAATTAATATTATTTTACTCAATATAAAATTCTTCAAGTATTTGTTTGTGTATATTTAAGTATAGATAATAATCTATTTTCTTCTTTTGTTGTTCATGCATTCCTTTTCAAGAAGTAAATATAAATAATAATAAAACTAAGGAAAAAGGAATATAAATAAGAAAAAAAGGATGAAAAATTGAGTACAAAAAGTTTTAAAAATTATGTGCAAATAAACAAACACTACATGAGCATTAGAATTTTAACGTTTACTAATGTGATAAAAATTTTACTTGGTTTCCCCCAAAGGCTCAGTCTGACATACCAAATCTTTAGCCTTCACTTTGAAAGGAGATTTTTACCTTTTTTTTTAGAACAGATTTTCTTCATTTGTTTGAAGCATATTGGTATATTCGAAAGAAAAGAAGATTTCTAAGTAAATATTGATTTAGAGGAAAGAAAACAATTTGATATCTCCAAAACAAGTTTCTCTTTCCCTTCTTCGTATTAGTTTCATTAAAAAAAAAAAAAAAAAAGGAATCTTCAGTGGGTGTAAGGATTTAATAGAGCATTAAAAACAATATTAGCTCTATGAACCATCCCCCTTCTCCTAGTTTGTAGATGTTGGTATTTTATCCAACTACGTTAAATTTTTTCTTCTCATCTATATATTTTTTTCTTATTTAATTTTTCTTTGTAGTTATCTTCTATGAAATATTGGAAGGTGTGGCTATTAACATCTCCCATTCTACTTTTAATAGACCTCCTAAAAAATTCGTATTATTGTATTATCCAATTAATAAAATTACTTTTAAGGTTAAAAAGTATTTAAAAATACTTAGTTCACACCCTTATCTTAAAAAATTATTCAACACTAAAAAATTATTATGCCTTATTTTTTTCCAGAAATATAGAGATGGATTCCAGCATAAAAAGGCTCCCCATAAAAAAATACATGACTTATTGTTTCTTTAAAATTCTTGCTTTTTCATTCAATTTTCAATTATAATGGTTTCATGTAAAAAAATTACATAACTTATGTCACACTGAACGGATTGATTGTTTGGTTTAATAAAAAAAAAAACTATTGATTGTTTAGTTTAATTAAAAAAAAAAACCTATCTTTCAAAGGATAAAAGTATCCTTCAATCAAAAAGAGGAAAGAAAATACAAATTATTTGATTTGTATTGATTGTTTAATCCATATTGTATTGTGTTTAACATGCAAATTATGGTTTCCAGATACAATAATTATCGACACTATGACTGCTCCTTCAACTTTCAATTCAACAACAATGATCTTGATTAAACATACCGGCCGTCTTATTAATACCATCACTTTATAACATGCCACCAACCAAAAAAAAAAATGTTCTTAAGGTAACTTAAGAGAAAAAAAAAATCTACTTGTATCATATGAAAACAAATGAAAGCAAATTTAAACATTCCATTTGATGTATTCTGCATTGCATTTTAACTGGTATTTATAGTGTTATTACTCAAAAAAATCCAAACACTTGTAAAAAAGCACAAATTTAAAAATGTTAATTTATGACTTATTGTTCAAGTTTAAAAGTGTAAGTCTAATATAACCTCAAGTATAAAGTTGTCTACATAATAAAACTTGGTGAATCTGAGGTCGATCCTATAGGAAAAATGTATTGTAAAGGTCCAATTTATTAGTTATATTATTTTTAGCTAAAAAAATTAAGGATTAAAGTTAATTATTTACACTTTATTTATAATATTTATATATGTTTTACTTAAATTAAAATGGTAAATGAAACTATAATAATAAGTGCAAATTAACTTAGAAGTAACAATAATTTCAATAGTACCGAGCATTAAAGTTTTTATTATGGAAATTAACTTAAATATATTTTAGATTTTCTAAAATTATTTATTAAAGATTCTTTTTTTTTTACTTTTTTATATTTTTTCCTTTTCTTTAAGCTTAAAACTATTCTTGAGAGTCTTAAGTTTTATTGTGGGATCCACTATGATGCCCACAAAAAGGGGACCAAGGAGAGGCATTTATGGAAATCTACAGCAATGACCTGATCTTGTAGCTAAGGAACACGCACTGGAGTTGGGACCAAGAGGATAGACGCTGGCCATTGGATGGTCTTTGGTAAGCTGATCTCACAAATGGGCAAACAAGCACACGTGGAACGCGTTGCAGTGAATTCTAGAGGAGGGGCGTAGACACGCGGACTGTTGACATATATGCCCTAAGGAGTAAAAATGTAATATATTTTTGGAGAAATTTTTATCAATAAAGAGTTTATTGATTATTCAGATACCAAATTGTTGTCCTATTTATGTTTATATTTGTTGAATATATGTTAAGCCAACAAAAGTTAAGACTCTCAATCTAAACCTTTAAGGATTGGGCATATGATAGATAGGTTATGCAGAAGACATGATACTTAAGGGGACAGTCTAAATCATAAGATCCACAATCGAGGGACTAAAGTTGGATGCTTTATTCATGCAAAGATTATTATGTTGTCTATATTCTTAATGAGAGATGGTTTGTCTTAGCTATCAGAGGTGGACTCCGTGAATAGAAACATTGGTATATTGTCATAGGTGATAATTTATTGGATCTAGACATAAAGTATAATTGATTTGGATTAATAATTCTGTCTCGGCAAATCAATTCACTTTAAACAATCATATGTGTTGTATCTTAATCTTGAGATGAATAGTGGGCCTGTTATTTTGACTTATGTCTTTTGATGTACCAAAGGATGACATCCATATTTTATGATGGTACACATACTGTGTTAGACGTGTATGCCCTAAGGAGTAAAAATGTAATATATTTTTGGAGACATTTTTATCAATAAAGAATTTATTTATTATTTATACACCAAATCTTATCCTCTTTACGTTCATGTTTGTTAAATGTATGTTAAGCAAACAAAAATCTAAGACTATTGGTCTAAACCTTAAGAATTGGGCATATGATGGACAAATTATGCAAAAGACATGATTCTTAAAGTGACGGTCTAAATCATAAGATCTGCAATCGAGGGAATAAAGTTAGGTACTTTATTCATGTAACGAATACTATGTTATCCATATCCCTATTGGGAGATGGTTTGTCTTGATCATCGGAGGTGGACTCCACAAATAGAAACATTGACACATTGTCATAGATGACGATATGTTGGATCGAGACATAAAGTGAATTGATTTGGATTAATAATTCTGTCTTGGTAAATCGATTCACTTTAAACAATCATTTGTATTGTATCTTAATCATGAGATGAATAGTAAGCATGTTGTCTTGACTTATGTCTTTTAATATACCATAGGGTAACATCTACATTTTTATAGTGGTACGCATGCTGGTACATTGGAGGCATGACTCTTGATAGTGTAGACCTGTTATTCATAGATATGGAATCTATAGCTCCTCTTTAGGAGTTGTGATATCCTTTTATATAAGTTATCTTGTAATTGAAAAACTAAAGCGCTCAATCATTTGGATACATAGGTGTAACCGAATGGTGTACTGTCTTTAGATAGTAAGTTTTCCAATAGTAAGATAATGGAACGTAAGAGAAAAATAATTAGAAAGGTAAGACAAAACTTGTCCTTAAGCCGATTATGGATAATCCTACGAGGATACGATACATTATGATATGTCATGTAGACTTAGCTATATAGGCTTTGTAATTCTATATAGTTCAAGAATGTAGCTCTAAGCTTTTAGTGAAGTAGCATTCTAGTTGATAATTATGAAATGTATATCTAGGATAATGGGTTTCATAATTATCGAGAACTTGAACTGTATTGGTCCATTAGGTCCCCTTTGCTAACTCATAATAAATCCTATAACGATACGATGTGTTTTTCTAATAATTGGTGACTTATGTCAGATTTATCAAATTGGTTGAAATTCGAAAGAATCAAATAATTCATGTCTATTTATCGGATGAATTAATTATGTAATAAAATTAATTCAAGATAAACTTGTTGAATTATTAGGATTGGATAATTCTTGTTTGTTTATCAGTTGATTTAATTTTGAATAAATGAAATCAAGATAAACGTATAGAATTATCAGGAAGTTATTTTTTTTGCTAAAGATTATCTAGATAAAGTTCTTTTAATTAGATATCTTCTTTATTGGGTTATTTGAATTAAAACTAAGACTTATCCTGTAGAATCTCAGGTGGAGATTAAAAGATTTGTTGGGATTTTTATCGCAAGTTTAGTATGCCGATCCTTAGGTTCAGCCTATCAATGGGGCAAGTTTGGCATGCCAGTTAGACAGATCGGCATGCTGGCTACGCGATAAAAAGATCACGCATTTTCACGGGATTGTATTAGATAATGATCTTGGTTTGATTTTGATTCGAATTTTTGAGACCCTATCTGATAAGGACTGACTTCTGGGCCCAACCTCTATAAAATGGGGGTGAGTCTCATCATTATTTAGATCAGTTGAGAGATAAAGAGTAAGACTCTACCGGTGAGACTCTAGAAACTCCCTGAGAGTTATTGTTCACAAATCACAAATTGTAGCTTTGGATTCTCTCAATTGGTTAGAAAGAGAGTCACTTGGGTAAAAGTTGAACGACGTGAGCCCACACTCACTCCGATCATGGATAGAGAATAGCAAAGAAGACCAGTTGGTTGAGGTCCTTTTGGAACGTTACTTCTCTTCATTGATTGCAGAAGCTTTTTAGTACGCAAAAGTTAGTAAGATCTAATTAATTTATGCATATATTGTGTCAAACTTGTGGTTTAAAAAATACTCTGATATAAAAATTTTTAAAATTCTGCTACGTACTAATTTTCCAACAATTGGTATTAGAGCCATGGTTTTTACATAAATTTACAAGTTTGTAATCATGCTATCTGTGTAAATTATGTGATCTTGATCTCTCCTATACTTGAATTTAATTTTATAGAGAGTTGGTACTCTAGGTTTCTATATATTTTTATACGTTGTCATGGATTATGTGGTGAATGTTTATTAATTAGTTATGGTTGATTAAATTATTATTTAATTATTAATTAATTAATTAATTTATACCGGTTACGGTTCCTTAGAGGTTAGAATGTGTATCTAAGTTTTTTATGCAATTAGATGGCAGACTATCATCTCTGTCGAGGAATTATTATTTACTTTTAAATTTGTAAGAATTTTGTAATTAAATAATCATTTGGAGAAGACGGATCTAGAAGGTGAATGATAACATTCCCAGGTATTTCCTGAGTCTCTAATTTTATGTTTTTGAGTTGTTGAAAATAAAATTGATGAATTGCATTAAAAATTATATTTTCTAAAAAGGGGGAGATCTCTGCTTGGTCGGCATGCTGAACCTCTAGGTCCGGCAGGCTGATGGTCGCAAATTAACAGGCTGGATGTGAGGTTCGGTAGGCCGTCAGCAAGGCAAAAATCAAGTGGCTCTAGCAGCAAGTCAAACTTCTGGTTCGATAGGCCAATCTGTCATGTATCGGTAGGCTGATCTATAAAGATCGAGAGGTCGGTGGGTCATAACTGGTAGGTCGATCACCTAGATCTGCTTACCGGTAGAGAGCTGAAAATTTTTCTAAGTATTACAATTATTTATTATTATCTTGCTTGTAGCTTTGCTTGATTGCTTTGCTTGTTTGCATCATAATATGATTTGCTATGTATATTGATAGCATGTCATATAGAATAGGGAGTGCCGCTCATATTAAAATTGTTCATGCATGTTTTTAAAATAAAACCTTGATTTCAAAAAAGTGAGTGGGAGAAGGTTTTCGAAGAAAGGACCTAAGGCCTCCATCATTGGTCCATAGGAAGAACATGGTGGTTCTGACCCCTAGGAAGGGACTTCATCATATGCCTGGTTGGATTTCTGAAAGGATATGGTATTTTAGCATGATTTATGGTTGCACACCCCTAGGTGGTGATTGTAAATCATGGATAAAATATTAAAATGATGGTTATATACTTATGTTAATTTTATTATTAACCTCCTTTAGGAGCTCTATTAATAAAATTAATGGCCAAATAAATGATTATTAATATATACTGGATTATACGAGTCTTGGATGGCATATATTAATTAAGAGGGGATTTGTGTTCCTGATTGAATTTGGCATGACTCCCCTAGGAGCTTGTTGAATTATGACTTAGGAATTATCGTTGTAAGATTATGACATTTTCAGGTTTTGACATATAAACACATTTATATGATTTTACATGATTGTGTTATCTTACTAAACTCTCATTGTATGGTTGCTCATGTTTGGTATATGGTTCTTTATTGTAAATTGAAAATTTCTAAAAGCACTTTATTTTTGATACTTGACAAAAACCAATTAACAGGAGAGAATTATAATTATTGGAAACAGAACCTGGATATTGTCCTCTCCTTTAAGAAACTGAAATTTATGCTAACAACTTTTGTCCTCTCGAGCCCACGGGAGATTCCACCAACGATCAAATCCAAGCATATATATGATCATTAGTAAGATGCTAATAATCAGGCCCACTGCTATGTTATGACCAGTATGAATAACGTGTTGTAGGCTCAATGTGAGGATTATGAGATTGCTAGGCAGATCTTAGATACTCTTGAAGACATGTTTGGAGGCTAGACCCTAACAAAGCTGCAAGGGGTGCTTTGGAAACTTCTTAACTATAACAAAGGCCGGGGACATTTGTAAAGGAGCACATGATGTTGGTCATGGGTTACCTCACTAAGGCTCAAACCAATGGAGCCGACATCGATGCTAAAACTTAGATGACTATGGTCTTTGAGACTCTATCTGAGGAGTTTATCCTGTTTAGAGCTACTTTTAATTTAAGCAGTAGATGGGATACGACATTAACAAAATTTATAAAACAATAATAGGAGTTCGAACTGCTGATCAGGGAGTCTTTTGTGGGTGGCGAGGCCAACTTGGTGGTTGCTTCTGGTTCCAATCTCAATTCTGGTTATGGAAAGAAGTAGCAAGCCAAGAATGGGAAGTCTTCTATTTCTGCTAACAACAAGAGCAAGAAGAAGAAGAAGAACCCGAAGAAGCTTAAGTGCTTCTTCTGCAGGAAGGTAGGGCACATAAAGAAGCATTGCAAGGATTTTCTTTCCAAACAAGGTAGGTGTGATCTTCTATATTTAGAAACTTGTTTGGTTGAGGAATCTGGTGACATTTAGGTCATAGATTCCAGTGCAACTAATCATGTTTGTGTTTCTCTGTAGTGGTTTAAAGAAACAAGAAGTCTGCTTCATGAAAACTTCATGCTTCAAATGGACGATGGATCCTTGGTCTTAGAGGAAGTAGTGGGAGACGTCCATCTTTATTTTGATAATTATAGGAATTTAATTTTGCAGGATTGTTTTTATGTTTCTAAATTTAAGAGGAATTTAATTTCTATAGCTTGTTTATTTAAAGACTTGTATTTGGTTTCTTTGAATAATAAAGTGGTGATTCGTAAAAACAAATCTTTTATTTGTTCTGGATGGATGCAAAATAATCTATATTTTATTTAACCTAAGATGGACTTACTGCTTAATGCTGAGATGAATAATAATAACTTTAAAAAACTTAAAACTTCTCACTCTAAAAAGACTTATCTTTGGCACTTACGCCTTCATCATATTAACCTGAATAGGATTCCAAGGTTGCTAAGGGATGGACCTTTAAGTCACATAAAGGTGGAAACTATACCTTAGTGTGAATCTTGTTTAGAGGGTAAAATGACGAAAAGACCATTCAGGTCTAAAGGCAATAGGGCTAAAGGGGTTCTAGAATTTATGTATAGTGATGTTTGCGGACCAATGAACATCTAGGCACGAGGAGGTATGAGTATTTCCTCACTTTTATTGATGATTACTCAAGGTATGGATATGTATACCTGACGCATTACAAAAGCAAAACTTTTGACAACTTTAGGGAGTTTCAGGCTAAAGTGGAAAAGCAATTAGGTAGACTCATAAAGGCACTTTGATATGATCGAGGTGGTCAATACCTTTCCGAAGAGTTCTTGAGACACTTATTGGAGAATTAGATTTTATCCCCTTTGACTATGCCAAGCACTTCGCATTAGAATGGCATGGCAGAGAGAAGGAATAGGACCTTGTTGGACATGGTTAGGTCCATGATGAGTTGTTCATCATTGGCCTTATCCTTTTGGGGATATGCACTACAAATGTTATCTTTTAAACAATGTGCCTTCAAAATCGGTCTCTAAAACTCCTTATGAGTTACGGACGGGCAAGAAGACACCCTTAAACGATATTCGTATATGAGGATGTTTAACTCATGTCTTGTTTAAGGATGTGAATAAGTTAGAAGCATGTCCAGAGGTTTGCATGTTTGTAGGATATCCAAAAGGGACTAAAGGGGATTATTTCTATAACCAAAAGGAAAATAAAGTCGTGGTTTCAACTAATGCAACTTTCCTTGAGGAAAGTTACATGGACGACTTTAAACCTCGAAGCAAAGTGGTGCTTGAGGAATTGGTGAGTGATTCGATCACTCTAGGGGTTCTAAATGAAACCGTTCTAATCAGAGTAGAAAAACCAAACGAACCCAAACAACAACCTAAGGGGCTTCGACGTAGTGGGAGGATCAGGCATCAACCCAAGAGGTATATGTTCAATGGTAAGACCTTCTTGGCTGAACTAGATGAATATAATAGGGATCCTTATACTTACGCAGAGGCTATGGAGGATGTTGATTCAAAACTCTAGACTTAGGACATAAAAACAGAGATGAAGTCTGTGGAGACTAATCGAGTCTGAAAACTTGTGGATCTTCCCAAAGGGGTAAAACCCATAGGGTGTAAGTAGATCTACAAGAAGAAAAGGGGAGTGGATGGAAAAGTCAAAACCTTTAAGGTTAGACTAATAGCTAAGGGTTACACGCAAAAGGAGGGAATCGATTATGAGGAAACCTTTTTGCCTGTAGCTATACTTAAGTCCATCAGGATACTCTTGTCCATAGCTGCCGTTCTCGATTATGAGATTTGACAGATGGATGTCAAGACGGCTTTTCTAAATAGCTAATAGGTAGACAGGTTCAAGGCCAAGGATCAAGAGGGTAAGGTTTATAAGCTGTTAAAGTCAATATATGGACTTAAGCAGGCTTTCCATTCTTAAAACATAAGATTTGATCAGGTAATCAAGACTTATGGGTTCTCACAAAATGTAGATGAACCATGTGTTTACAAATACATTAAAGATGGGAAGGTGGTTTTTTTGTTCCTTTTTGTAAATGACATTCTGCTAATTGGCAATGACATAGGAGCATTGTCATCGGTCAAATTATGGTTGACCAAGCAATTTGATATGAAGGACTTAGGTGAGGCTAATTTTGTTCTCAATATCCAGATCTTTTGAAATAGGAAAAACAAAATGATAGCTTTGTCACAAACCAGCTACATAGATAAAATTCTTACGGCGTTTGCATTGCAGGATTCTAAGAAAGGTAGGCAACCATCTAGTTCTAGAATTACTCTTTCTAAGAAAGACCCTCCAAAGTCTGAGGAAGAAAGAGCATACATAAAGAAGGTGCATTATGCTTTGGCAGTAGGTAGTCTTATATATGTCATGCTTTGCACATGACCGAATATTTGTTATGCGATTGAGATTGTAAGGCAATTTCAGGTGAATCTAGGACCGAACCATTGGGTAGCAGTCAAGCATATTTTTAAGTACCTAAGAAGGACTCGAGAATATATGCTTGTATATTTGGATAAGGATTTGACTCCTCTAGGATATACTGATTCAGATTTCCAATCTTGTCTGGATTTAAGGAGATCGACTTCGGGTTTTGTGTTTACTCTAGATGACGGTGCCATTAGTTGAAAAAGTGTGAAAAAAGATTGCACTTCAGATTCAATGATGGACGCTGAGTATGTCGCAGATAGTGATGCTTTGAAAAAAGCAGTGTGGCTATGCAAGTTCTTTGGAGATCTTGAGGTAGTTCCTAGTATAGATAAGATAGTATCACTATACTATGACAACAGTGCAGTGGCAGTTAATGCTAAGGAACCAAGGTTTCACAAGAAGAGTGAATATGTTGATCGAAAGTATCACGTGATAAAGGACTTTGTAAAGGGCAGGCATGTCACGGTGTGCAAAATCGCGTTAGAGGACATTTTAGCTTATCTATTCACAAGACACTTATTGGGAGATTTTCAAGAGACATGTGGAAGCTATGGGGATGCGAGATTTGTCATATTTACTCACTTAGTGTAAGTAGGAGATTGTTAGACGTGTATGCCCTAAGGAGTAAAAATGTAATATGTTTTTGGAGACATTTTTATCAATAAAGAATTTATTTATTATTTATATACCAAATCTTGTCCTTTTTACGTTCATATTTGTTGAATGTATGTTAAGCAAACAAAAGTCTGAGACTATCAATCTAAACCTTAAGAATTAGGCATATGATGGATAAATTATGCAAAAGACACGATTCTTAAGGTGACGGTCTAAATTTTAAGATCCGCAATTGAGGCGCTTTATTCATGTAAAGATTGTTATGTTGTCAATATCCCGATTAGGAGATGGTTTGTCTTGACCATCGAAGATGGACTCCACAAATGGAAACATCGGCGCATTGTCATAGGTGACGATGTGTTAGATCGGGACATAAAGTGAATTAATTTGGATTAATAATTCTAACTCGGCAAATCAATTCACTTTAGATGATCATTTGAATTGTATCTTAATCTTGAGATGAATAGTGGGCCTATTGTCTTAACTTATGTCTTTTGATATACCAAAGGGTGACATTCACATTTTTATAGTGGTACGTATGCCGTCACATTAGAGGCATGACTCTTGATAGCGTAGACCTGTTATTCATAGATATGGAATCCATAGCTCCTCTTTAGGAGTCATGATATCCTTTTATATGCGTTATCCTGTAATTAAAAAACTAGAGCGCTCAACTATTTGGATACATAGGTGTAATTGAATGGTATACTGTCTTTGGATGGTAAGTTTTTCGATGGTGAGATAATGGAACATAAGAGAAAAATAATTGGGAAGGTAAGGCAGAACTTGTCCTTAAGCCGATTATGGATAATCCAACGGAGATACAATACATTATGATATGTCATAGAGACTTAGTTATACGGGCTTCGTAATTCTATATAGTTTGAAAGTGCAACTCTTACCTTTTAGTAGAGTGACGTTGGAGTTGATAATTATGAAATATATATATAGGATATTGGGTTTCATAATTATTGGAAGCTTGAACTGTATAGGTTCATCAGGTCTCCTTTGCTAGCTTATAATAAACCCTGTAACGATATGGTGTGCTTTTGCAATAATTGGTGACTTATGTCAGATTTATTAGATTGGCTGAAATTCAGAAGAATCAAATAATTCATGTCTGTTTATCAGATAAATTAATTTTATGATAAAATTAATTCAAGATAAACTTGTTGAATTATTAAGATCGGATAATTCTTGTCTGTTTATCAGTTGATTTAATTTTGAATAAATTAAATCAAGATAAACTTGTAGAATTATCAAGAATTTATTTATTTTCATAGAGCTTATTTGGATAAAGTTGTTTAATTAGATAACTTCTCTGTTGGGTTATTTGAATTAAAACTGAGGCTTTATCTTGTAGCATCTCGGGTGGAGAATAAAATATTTGCTAGGATTTTTATCGCAAGTTTGGCATGCCGATCCTCAAGTTCAGCTTGCCAATGGGGCAAGTTCGGCATGGCAGCTGCACAATAAAAAAATCACGCGTTTTTATGCGGATTTTATCAAATTATGATACCGGTTTAATTCTAATTCAAATTTTTGAGACCCCATCTAATAAGCACTGATTCCTGTGCTCAATCTCTATAAAAGGGGATGAGTCTCATTATTATTTAGATCAGTTAAGAGATTAAGAGTGAGACTCTGCTGGTGAGACTCTAGAAACTCCTTAAAAGCTATTATTCACAAATCACAAACTGTAGCTTTTCTCTCAATTGGATGGAAGGAGAGCCACTTGGGGAAAAGCTGAACAACATAAGCCCACATTCACTCCGATCGTGGATAGAGCATAGCAAAGAAGACCAATTGATTAAGGTCCTTCTAGAACATTAATTCTCTTCATTGATTATAGAAGCTTTTCGCTACACAAAGGTTAGCAAGATCTGGTTAATTTATGCATATATCGTGTCAAACTTGTATTTTGAAAAATACTCTGATATAAAAATTTTTTAAATTCTGTTGTGTACTATTTTTTCAACATACTGGTATGTTAAAAACATGACACTTGATAGCATAGAGTTGTTATTCATAGATATGGAATCCACAGCTCCTCTTTAGGAGTCGATAATATCCTCTTATGTCCTTTATCTTGTAATTGAAAGACTAGAGCGCTCAACCATTTGGATACATAGGTGTAACTGAATAGTATACAGTCTTTAGATGGTAAGTTTTCTAATGGTGAGATAATGGAACGTAAGAGAAAAATAATTGAGAAAGTAAGACAAAATTTATCCTGAAGCGGATTATAAATAATCGTATAGGAATATGATATATTATGATATGTCATGGAGACTTAGCTATTCAAGCTTTGTAATTTTATATAGTTCGAGAGTGTAGCTCTAAGCTTTTAGTGAAGTAGCGTTAGAGTTAATAATTATGAAATGTATATCTAAGATACTGGGTTTCATGATTATCAAGAGCTTGAACTATATAGGTCCATCAGGTCCCCTTTGTTAGCTTATAATGAATCTTGTAACGATACAATGTGCTTTTTCAATAAATTGATGACTTATGTTAAATGATTAGATTGACTAAAATTTGAGTTAATTGGATTTAATAATTTATGTTAGTTTATCGATTGAATTAATTTTGTAATTAATTCAAGATAAACATGTTGAATTATTATGGATAATATCTTATTTGTTTGGGTTTATCTGTATATGACTATTTTAATTAGATAATTCTCTATTGGGTTATTTGAATTAAAATTATGGCTCTATGAAATATACACGGAACTAATAAGATAAGCTCTATCTAATTGGTTGAGATAAGATCTATTGGATCAACCTGTAGATTTCGAATTAGATTCAAACTTAGGGATAAGCGACGATGTGGTCAACCATGCCTTTGTATCGCGGTTGACTGCAGTAGTTAGAGCCCAAATCTGATTATGTGGATTAGACTCTGAAACTGATTCAAACTCAAATTTTGAGGTCTTATATGATAATGATTGACCCTAGGTTTGACCTCTATCAATAGGGAGTGAGACTCATAGGTTATTTAAATTAGTTAAAAAATCAAGAGTAAGCACTTTAGTCTGTGAGTCTCTGAAACTCCCTGAAAGCTATTGTTTATAATCATGAACCTTAGTTTTGGGCTTTCTTAATTGGTTGGAAAGAGAGTCACTAGGGAAGAGCTATACGACATGCGTCCACACGTATTTCGATCATAGATAGAGAATAGCATAGAGAACCAGTTGGTTAAGACCCTTCTAAAACGTTCTTCTCTTCATAGATTGTAGGAGCTCTTCGGCATACAAGGTTAGTAAGATCTGATTAATTTATGCAAATAGCGTGTCAAACTTGTGTTTTAGAAAATACTCTGGTATAAACATTTCTAATTTTTGCTGCATAATATTTTTCCAACATGGGCAGCCTAGATCAAATTAAAGGCGTGACCAGACAGTCTTGAGCACGCCACATGGCACTTCTTTATTTTTTTTTTTTTTTATTTTTGATGTATTTGAGGTCTATTCTTGCCCATTTTCACGCCGTGTTACTCTGTTTTGCTTGCAAATTTCAAACCTAAAATAAAATAAACAAAGTAAAATTAATTATTTACAAACTTAATTTTTACAATAATTAAAAATATTTATTTTACAATAAAACACACAAAAATTACTAAAAATAGATAAAAACTTCTAAAATTAACAAACCTTAATAGATATACTATTTAAAACTCGAGAATATTTTTAGAAATTACTAAAAATACAATAGAACATAATTACAGACTCAAAACTTATTTACAAACACTTTAAGATTCAAAATAAAATCGCATAATATTATTTTTACGATTTTGATCATTTACAAGCTAATTAATTATAAAATATGTAAAGATAATTCTAAAAATTACTAAAAATATTATTAAACATACAAACATACTAAATGTGGCGTCCAACGTAGGTGTACTTCCTTAAGCCTCCATAGGACCCACCTTGCGAGGCCCCCTGAGTTATGGCTTTTATTGGTAGACTATCCCCGTGCCGCCCACTCATCCGTACTGTCTCCTCTAGGGCCCTCTGGCCCCTCAAGGTTTTCTTTCGCGTCCCTCAGGTTCGAACCTCAAACCTCCCTTAAGAGGTTTTTATTTCCATCTTGAGTATCAATTGAGCGCTCAATTGGTACTCAAGATGGAAATAAGAACCTCTTAAGGGAGATTTGAGGTTCGAACTTGAGGGACGCGAAAGAAAACCCTGAGGGGCCAGAGGGCCTCTGAGGGGACAGTACGGATGAGTGGGCGGCACGGGATGGTCTACTAATAAGAGCCATAAGTCTGGGGGCTCCGCAAGGTGGGTTCTATGGAGGCTTGAGGGAGTACGCCCGCGCTGGACGCCACACTAAAAACATATTTTTAAATATATTTTCACACAAACATACTAAAATACTAATTATCACATAAATTCTATAATTAAGGGATTTAATAAGAAATGTTAATGCAAAATGATGATATTTAGCCATAAGAAATGTAAACCAACTTATTGCTAGTCCTGAGTAATTAAAGCGATAGAATATAAAAATAGACCAAATGATTGATTTGTCAAAAGCTTGTCTCCTTGCAGAACGTCCTTAGGGATTGTTTTAGAATCAAGGTTTTAAAATAATAATGTAGATATTATTCAAGTTTATGTTTTATTTCAAGAGTATGTCTCATATTTAAGATGGATTTTCTCATATGTGTGTAATTCTAATATAAACTAATTTATTTTAACAAAATCTTACAAGTTTGTTTTTCATTCCTCTCTCCACTAATGTAGAATAACAATAAATTAAGGGCCATTAGGACCTTATTTGGCTTGTAATGTAAGGCTAGGGTCAAAAGGCAAGATGAGGCTAAATTTTAAGCTTGATTCACCTATAAGACACTTATATTATTCTCGGATCTTTGAAAAATACAAATTATTTCCTAAGTAACAAATCCAGACTTGAAGTAAATTTCATTTTTATCCACTTTTTATTCTTTTTTTACTTTTCTTTTTAATTAATTATTTATTTTGAATTTTTTTCTTTTTTTTTTATTTGCAGATGTATAAAACAAATAAACTTGCTTCCATAACCATTCCCATCCTGACATAACATTAGCATAACCCAAAATACATTCAAAACTAATTATATGCCTTATTAGTGAAGGTAAAAAGAAAGGATATAAATTTATTAAAATGGCTAAGCCAAAAATTTGTAGGTGACAAATAAAAAGAGAACATTAAGTACAATAGGGTTACAAGAATATAAAATCTATTCAAGTAAGCTTGAAAGGCTCAAACATCTAAAGATGGCCTAACTTATGTCCTTATCTTTGTATTATCTAGGATTTCATGTTGAGAGAGATTCAAACAAATTATAAGATTTTATAAAAAAAAAAAAACCATATTATATTAACATAACAGTCTCTAAATTAGTATAACAAATCAAAGTTTAAGATTAAATGCTCAAATTTTTGGACACATGAATCTAAATATAAGGCTAACAAAAGAAACTAACATAAACTCAAATAATATTAGAATTTTATAACAAGCCAAGATATAGACATGTTTCTTCATCATATAGGAGGCACTTTAAAAACAAAAACAAAGAGAAAAATATATATTTACAAAACATTTTTTTAGGTTTTCAAAATTTAAAATAATTTTTTTATTTTTTTAAGAATTTTCAATTTTTAGTTTTTATATCATATGTAGATACTTATAAACTCAACATAATGAAATATGTTACAACCATGATTAGGACACGCCTAAAACATGCTAAAGACTCCATAACTCAATTATCCTAAATATGCATGCATGCATGCACACAACATGGAGAACATAAGCATAAATGAAAATATATGAAAGATGGCATTTTCAAACTGAATCGAGACACATTACAAGACTAACTCTTTCACATAGCCATCCTGACACTAAACGAGAATCTTAACAGTTTTACAAAAAAGCACACCATTTTTTTTCTTTTTAAATTTTTTCTTTCATTTTTTGGGACTTTATTTTTTTAGTTTTTTTTTATACACTTGGTTTTAGAACAAGTCCCATTTTAGACATACAAAACCAGACTTGAACTTGAAAAAAATTGGCACAAATTTGAAAATTTTTGACACAAACCCTCTCCCCTATCCTAAATTCAACATTGTCCTCAATATTTAATAAGACTAAGTAGAAAGAGCAACAAGATATGCATACAAGTGTGGCTAATTAAAACACACAAAGAAAAATAAACAAACATGCTATAGCTAAAACTGAAAGATTAAAGAGTTTAGAGAGAAAGATCCAAATCTTGTTTGTGCTTCCTGTTGAGCTTTAAAGTTGCAGTGTCTGCTTCAAGAGTGATGATTTGTATTTTCTTAAGTAATTTCTCAATAGTAGGTGCAAAGATAAAAATCTTTCTTCTTGACCCTTCAAGAAAGTTTTGTTCCACAGCATTAACTAGAAAACTAATTAAAAGGCCATCAAAGATATCATTAACATTAAGCATACCCAGGAGTTTATTAAGAATACCTAACTGCTTCCAGCTAGCTATGATAAACATTTCTTCTAGACTTCTTAGACCCCCTGGTAAAACAATGAAAGCATCTAAGTGACGAATCATAAGTTTTAAATGATCAAGGATATTTTTGACTATTTTCTCATTCCTTTGGTTTCATCACAAAGATTATCTTGAACAAGAAAACAAAGGGATAATACTCAGGACTTCTCCTACTTTGGCTTCAGCTATGATAGTTCCCATCAAACCAAGACTATACCTCCATACACAATGTTTATCTTTTCCTTAGCCAAGAGTTACCCTAAATAGAATGCAGCAGTTAAATAGTCAATATCCTTTATTGAATTAAAACTACGACACACATAGATGTTTTTGAAATGCAAAGATGATTAGGACGAGGATAATGGTTTCCAAGAAACTAAGACTCTTTTTTTTAGAATTTTATTTTTTTATGAGTTGAAAACTTTTTACACCATTCTAAGTATGACTCTAATGACAAATGAGATCTAGTATATCACTGAATGTGATCAAAGACAAATGGGTAGGTAAAGATAGATAAAGATAGATGGAGACAGATGTAACTCAACTATAGAAACTTTTGAAATTTTTACCCAACAAAACCTATTCAACTTTTAATTAAACATTATTGTGCAACTTTTGACAAAATGGGACAAAATCAAAATGTATATGACACATCAAATACCTACCGAATAATGCATCTAATAGATAAAAAATATTAAAAGTAAATAGCACAAAACACAATAATTAAACAAGCAACAACTATAACAATCACAAACACAAAAATCTCTTTTTTATTTTTTATTTTTTCTAATTTTTCTGATGAAAATTTATTTAAGAATGAATGAAAACTCATATTCATCAAAACGAGTCTCCAGAAAATCTATCACTTAGCCATTTTGATGATTTTTCACTAGAACAAAATTCATATCTCAAATAATTTCTCAACAAATTTTTTAAAGAAAACAAAAACACACATTCTTAGGTTTTTACAGATTTTGCTTAAAACTGAAAGACCAGGTGACTATTTTCCTTCTAATATTCTTGTGAATTAAACAATTAGGTCTTTTAATGTTAGATTCTCTATACGTCCTTTTTTTGCTTGAAATTGAGGCCAAATTTTACAAATGGCTCCTTGAACATAACTACAAGGATGGTTTAAAAGAGAATCTTGAAGATTATCTAAGTTTTCATTAGAAAGCTTGTCTTTACTAAAATGTATTTTATTCTCCCTATTTACAGACATTAGACCTTTTGACTTTTACCTACCACTACAATAAATTTGAGATTATACAACCTTCATTTAACGATCGTTTCTCAAAACCATCGTGATAAGGGAAAAAAATGTGGCAAGTTATGCCTGTGAACATGAAAACCGTTGTAGTAAGTGCTGGAGCTTCCATGTGGTAGCTTTGACTTACTATGACAATTTTTTAAAAAACCGTCGTGGTAGCCACCACACTTACCATGACTATTTTTTAAAAAACCGTTATGGTATCTCATTTAAAAACCCCTTTCCACCTCGATAATCTGACATAAATTAGAAACTCACCTCTCAACAATGAACACAGAGCCCTTCAAAACAACTACCGCCGTTCCTCTCTGCCTCCACAGTTCTTAATCTCATTCAAAATTGTAAGTTTTTTGTTAAAAACTATTAAATTGTTGTTGATTTTGTTGTTTAATTAATCCAAAATTGAAAAATTATTGTTGATTTTGTTGTTTATTCCATGATTATTGTGTTGTGGATCATGGGTTTGATTTATTTGTTTTATAATGGGTATGTGTAATTTGTTTTATGATGGGTGATGTTTTTGTTTTATGATTAGATCAAATATATATGGCGGGTAATGTATATAATTTGTGAAATTGATTTTAATTGAATATTTGCTATTTATTATTTCGATTTAGGACTTGCAAAATGAATAGGAAATGGATGTGGGCATTTTGATTGTCTAAAGAATATGTGAATGCTGTAGAAGAATTCTTGAATTTTGCCAAAAGTCATGTCAATGGTGACAAAATTCGGTGTCCTTGTGTTCAATGTGGAAACCATATATTGCATCTAATTCTAATTGTTAGAAGACATTTATTCCAAAATGAAATTATAAGTAGTTATCAAACGTGGCATTTTCATGGCAAGTCTAATTTCAATAATCCAACTTTAATAAGTAAAGGGACGAAATCTATTGTGGAGAATAATATGGATGATCATGACAATATGGTTAACATGGTCAATGATTTGGAAGAACACTTCATGCACCGTTTGGATGTATTTGAGACAATGATGAATGATGCCGAGACATCCATGTATGAGTGGTGTACCAATTTCACTAGATTGTCTGCTTTAGTTAGATTATAGAATTTGAAAGCATCGGGTAGGTGGTCAAATTCTAGTTTCACAAAGCTTTTGAAATTTTTAAGAAGGCTTCAACCAGAGGGTAATAAATTTCTAACTAGTATATATAAGGCTAAGAAGACTTTGAGCACTTTGAGAATAGATTATGAGAAAATTTGTGCTTGTGAAAATGATTATGTTCTTTATAGGAATGAGTATGAGGACAAGAATTATTGTCCGATTTATCAACAAGCAAGGTGGAAGAAAGAAAAATAGCCAAAAGATGATAAGAATGGAGTACCAAAGACAGTGTTATGGTACATCCTATCAATACCAAGTTTGAGGTGTTCATTCAAAAACCCAAAACATACCAAGAATTTGACATAGCATCATGACAAACAGGTGGACGATAGTATGCTTAGACACCCAGCGGATTCACCATAATGGAAGACTTTTGAAGCCAATCATCCTAACTTTAGTGCGAATCCAAGAAATATACATTTCACTTTATCGACAGATGGAATGAACCCACATGGTAACATGAGTAGTAGGCATAGCAGTTGGCCCATAATACTTGTTAACTACAATCTCCCTCCAAAGATGTGCATGAAGCGAAAGTTTTTAATGTTGGCTTTAGTGATTTTGGGTCCTCACCACTAGGCAATGATATTGATGTATAATTGGCACTGTTAATCAATGACCTAAAAAACTTGCGGGAACATAGAGTCGAAGTTAGAGATGCTTATAAAGAAGAGACATTCGTACTCCGTGCAATGTTGATATGAACAATTAACAACTTCCCCGCATATGGCAATTTATCTGGTTATTCGGTGAAGAGTTCCATTGGTTGTCCTATTTGCGTGACGAAAATGTCTCACAAACAATTGAAGAATGGTAAGAAAACTGTTTTTCTTAGTCATGGAAGATGGTTGCCAAGAGATTATCATTACCAAAAACAAAAGAAAGCCTTTGATGGCAACATCAAAGAAAGAGACCCTCCTTGTCCTTTCACAAGTGAACAAATATTTGAAATGATAAAAGCTATAAGAGTTGTATTCAGGAAGAGAAAGCGAGGTAAGGATGAGCCGTCGATTGATGGACCATAAAAAAAGATCAATCTTTTTTGATCTTTCATACTGTAAAACACTTTTTGTTTATCATTGTTTGGATGTTATGCATATTGAGAAAAACGTTTATGAATCCATAATCAGCATGTTGCTTGACATTCTGGGCAAGACTAGGGATGGTGAAAAATCTTGGTTGGATCTCATGGAAAAGGAGATTATGCCTAATTTGTTTCCTGAGAAAAAAAAGAATCGCACTTACTTACCTTTGGTGAAGCACACGTTATCAAGAGTATAGAAGAGAAAGCTTTGTGAATGGCTTGCTTCATTGAAAGTGCCAGATGAGTATTCTTTAAACTTTAAAAAGTTGGTGTCAGTGAGGGATTTGAAACTTGTTGGCATAAAAACATACGATTGTTATGTGTTGATGCAACAATTGCTACTACTTGCTTAGCAGGGAATTCTAACAAAGGATGTGAGATTTGCAATTACCAAGTTATGCTCGTTCTTCAATTTAATATGCTCTAAGGTAATTGATCCACTTATGATAGATTCACAATAATCAGAGTTGGTGCAAGCCTTATGCATGCTTGAGAAGTATTTTCCACTAGCATTTTTTGACATCATGATTCATCTAACGGTGCACTTAGTACGTGAAGTTAAGTTACAGGGACCGGTGTATTTGAGATAGATGTACCCATTTGAAAGATATATGAAGGTTTTGAAGGGCTATGTGAAGAATTGAAATATGCCGAAGGAATATATTGTTGAAAGTTATATAGTTGAGAAATTGGTTAAATTTTGCTCTGAATAACTATCTAATGCGGACGTAATTGGGGTGCCTAAGACTATAAACATTAAGGCTATGGGACTATCTATTGGAATCCTTTATCAGTAAAGTGAGAGGAGTGGAAGCAAGCTTGTCTTTATGTCTTGCACAATGAATTAAAAAAAGAAAACCCAAAAGAGCAAGAAATGAGAAGTGGCTTTTTATATAATTTATTTAAAAAAATTAAAATTAATATAATGTAACACAATATAATTTATTAAAATATAATATATTACAACCCAAAGTCTTACGTGTTAGGTTAGACGGCTTAGGTCTCTCTCTCTTTACCTAGTAAGGTTTCACGCATTAAGAAAAATGATGAGGAAATTGTTGGAATTAATCTAATATATGGGTTAATATATTAAATAAATGTGTATTAAAGGCTATCAAAAAAGGTCGCCTAAGTAAAAGTGATCAATTTAGGTTTTGGGCTTTTAATGAGTCATCAAGTGTGAGCATTCTATGTTAAGAGACTAAAATATAATTATTAATTTTATGATAGGATAAATTGATAATTAAGAATAACTGTTAGGGTTTAGCAATTATATAAAGGGATTGTGGTCCCCAAGTTAGTACATACGTTATTTTTCTGTTCCCCATCTAAAGAGAAATTACAAGGCATACTTTAAAGGAGGACTTACATACAAGTCTTAGAAGATCCTCAACCTATAGACTCAAGAATCACATCACATATATAGATTCAGGTTAGCTTTCGCATCTAATTAATTATCTTGATGATTTGACATGAATGCTCTGGGTGATGAACGTTTTCATCACAATATTTTGTTCTAACAGAAATGAGTACATCTGACTTATTTTTCTAATTGAAAAAATAAATAAAGTTTATAAACTTTTATAAACTCTCTACTGTTGTGGTGTACATTGTGAATTTTTATATTCATTAAAACAAATTGTCTATAATTATGTCTATACTCAATTGCTAAGCCAATCGAATCTGTCAATAGATTGACAGTGGATTCCGTAAACAACTCTAATTAAAAAAAATAAAAACCAAGCAGATTCTCAGGAAAAAAAAAAAGAATAACAATAAAGCAATTTTTGAAAAAATGGGAAAAAATCAAGTGAAAACAAGGTCCCTACTATAAAGCATTTTGTAGAAAATTTATAATCTTAAGAAGAAATTTATTATTACATTTACAATATTTTGTTCAATATAAAATTGTTTGATATATATTTTTTGTGTGTGTGTGTGAAAACTTTGAAATAGTGCATTATTTTTCAACAAGTAAATAAAAAAAATTAATTTGAGAGAAACCTAAGAATATTAATTTGTCTGGGAGAGAAGAATCACTTTTTAGATTTTTAAAAATTGAGTAAAACCTAAGCAAGAAGGACATGAATAAAAAAAAAAGGTCAATAACAAATGCTATAAATAATGTGCTTAAAAAACAATGCATCATTGTCCGAATTGTTTGTCCTGTTTTATAACATAGGAACCTTTTAACCTTTTTTTTCATAGTCAAAATAATTTGTTAATCAATAACAATGTGTTGTTATTTATTTTCAATTTTCCAGAATGCTTATAATTTTATTAAATATAATTATTATTACATTTATATTATTTTACTCAATATAATTTCTAGTATTATTTTGTTTATATATATAAAAGTAATTATCTATTTTCTTTAGTTGGCCATGCATTCTTTTTCAAAAAGTAAACAAAAAATAATAAAACTAAGAAAAAAGGATGAAAAAATTGAGTACAAAAAATTTTAGAAATTATGTGCAAATAAAAAAAACCACATCTTCATTAGAATTCTAACGTTCACTAATGTAATAAGAATTTTACTTGAGAAAGTCTTGTTTGATACACATATTTGAGAATTAGTTGAAGGTGAGGAAAACTTGGTAGCCACAATTGTGAAAGGAAAAAAAGAAGATAAATATCGGATCAATAGGTTTTTAAAAGCTTGCATAAAAAAAAAAAAAAGTTTCAAAAATCAATACAAGAAAAAGCAATAATAAAAATAATAAGTGAAAAAAGTGGGAAAAAAAGCGGCTGTCATTGTCCCCTAGCGTCATTTCGCTATCGGTGGAATATACAAACAGAAAGAAAAAGACAACAAAAGAAAAAGAAAAATCAAGAAGGTAAACCAACACGAGACTGTATTATGTCATTTTACTTATATCATACATCAAGCCAGTAAAAACTTGATATTTAAATGATTAATCTTTGTCAGCTTTTATAATTAGGTTTTTTTAATGTGTATTGCATTAATTATAAAGTCAAATACATCATAATTATTCCACCTAAATCTCTTTTAATACTTATTTTACGTCAAATAATTTTAGTTTTTATTTTAAAATTATTTTTTTATTACAGCATAACGTTTTCTATTCAAAAGCAAAGGTGGAGATGAATGAATTAATCATGTGGATTACTTAAAATGTGTTAGTAGAGAAAACTAAAGGGTTCATCTATCCATAGCACTTCTACCCCAAGAAACTTCAAGAAGCGTCGAAATCAAAGGCTATCATATTTCTGCAGGAACAAAAGTGCTTGTTCATGATTGAGCAATCCATAGGCACCCAAATTTATGGCAGGAGCCAGAGGAGTTTATCCCGGAGAGGTTCGAGAACATCCCAGATGATTTCAGAAGTCGGGAAAACTTTTAGTTCATTCCGTTTGGTTTTGCAAAAGGCAATGCCTTGGAATGATATTCGGTATTATTAGCACTGAATAAAACCTTATGCTGGGAATGGCAATCGTCAAGTAAGAAATAAGTGTAAGAAAATAATGTTTTAAAACAAAAATTAAAATTATTTGAAGCAAAATAATTAATAAAAGAGATTTAGGTGAACTAATTATGGTGTATTTGACTTTTCAATTAATACAATAGACATTAGTTAGAAAAATCTAATTGCAAAAAGTTGACAAAAATTAATAGTCCAAATGTCAAGTTTTCACTAGCGGGGTGTACTAAATAAGCAAAATGACTTTTTAAAATAAAAATTAAAAATATTTGAAGTAAAATAAGTAATAAAAGAGATTTAGATGGAATAATATGGTGTATTTGACTCTGCAATTAATGCAATAGACATTAATTAGAAAACCTAATTATAAAAAGCTAACAAAAATTAATAGTCCAAATGTCAAATAGCCGGATGTTCCAAATAAGCAACATAATTTAGTATTCATCAAACATAAGGACCAAACATATGGATATAGAGAGGTGAAGGAAAAAAATGGAAGGAGGTAAACCAAAAATTTTGTCAACATGACTTGCAAGGCTAAATGACTTGCAAGGCAGCATGGTTCAGGACAGTATAGCACTTGAGTAAATCTAGCCCTCAAGAAATAGGATACCTCTAAGGGTCACATGCAATTACTGGAGCCAGTTTAACAACCATATCCGTGCTCAATAATAAATGTTGTTATGGTAACCTGATTGTATTTTCTAACAATGTCAAAACTCAAAAACAAAACAAAAAAATAAATTACACTGACATCCTCTTGTTTTACCCAAATTACAATGACATAACCTAAACAAAAAGTAATCACGCGAACACCCAAATTACAATGACAATGTTCAAATTTCACACAAACTAAAAATTAATAACGCAAATTTCATTGCTGTTTACCAAAAAAGAACCAAAACAAAAAGCCCATAAATCCTTATGACACTACAAGAAAAACTATATTTAACGACATATTATATACGACATATAGTTTTTGAATGTCGTTGAAAAATAGATACAACGACATCTCCAACAAATATATCGTTAATGATATTTGAAACAATAATTAATGACATCTACATAGACGAAGTATTAAAGGTTTCCTTTTAACGACAATAGTTTAGTGTCGTTAAATTATTTAACGACAAGCAAGAGATATCGTTAAAGCCTTAAAGATTCTACGACACCCCTTATAGACGATATTGGTCAAGATGTCATCTAGAAGGGGTGTCGTAGAATCTCTAAGGCTTTGACGAGATCTCCTACTTATCGTTAAATAATTTAGCGACACTAAACTATTGTCGTTAAATGAAAATCTTAAATATGGCATCTATATAAATATCGTTAATTATTGTTTCAAATGTCATTAACGACATCTTTGTTGGAGATGTCATTGTATGTCTTTTCAACGACATTCTAAAACCACATGTTGTAAATAATATGTCGTTAAATATAGTTTTTCTTGTAGTATTATCATTGTTTTGTTGGCTGACGGGAGCCAACAACGATGGCTAGAGTTGGTAGAAGAAGACAATTCGGGAGTAGGAGGGTCAAAGGTGGTCAGGTGTAAGGGTGGGGTTAGTCACGGGCTTGCTAGCATATAGACGGAGGTAGGTCTGGAGAGGGAGGGAGGTCAGAAGGGTGGTGATCTCAGAGGGTGGGGGTTAGTCCCAAATGGTGGGGGTGGGGGTGGTCTCGAGGGTAGGGTTGTCACAAGCCATTGACATGCAAAGGGAGGGTGGTCAAGAGAGGGAAAGGACAGGATGTCAAAAAGCTTTAGGGGAAGAAGGTGCTTTTGTTTAATGTTTAGGTTTTTTTTTTTCTTTTTTAATGAATGGTTAGGATCTAATTTTATAGATCAATGGGTCAGATAAAATAAGGTTATTTTGGTCAGTTATACAAAAAATTTAACAATATGTCCGGTGTGTGTGAGTGTTATTATTTTTCATTTAGGGGGTGTCAATGTAATTTGGGTAAAACATATAGTGTGTTGGTGCAATTTAGCAAAAAAATAAAATAGCCATTGTCTCTCTCTTGTCAGAGTTCACCACGCATAGCCAGTCACAATTGTGCGTGCCTATCTAGTGATGAAATTTGCCATCGCATGTACCACGACGATTAGAAAATAGAATGTTAAAAACCGCAAATTCTGTCGATGCACGTCGATTGGAAAACGTAGTTGTTCGCCCCTAAAAATCACCACAAACATTGATCATCTCACCGATTTATCGCATTTCTGCCATCAACACCAGTGCTGATTGACTAAGCATTGACCACGTCACACAACACAAGCCCCACTCTGGTGCACTCTGTTAAAAATCATGTGACAGTCGATGAGTGCCTCACAACCTATGGTTTCACAAAGATATTGATGATATCTGAACTTAATCGAAATTCAAAAGAAGGACAATGGGGTTATGTAGATCAGATTTTGATCTTGTTGTGGGGTGGTCTCATCTAACATGACGACGTGTGGTGGTCAACGGTGGCATGCGGCCCTGTTGTTGTCCGATGACTTTTGTGTAGAAGAAGGCAGTGTTTTTTTCCTTGTTGTTTTAGTTAATTAGGTGTGGTAGTCTATATTTTTATTTCTATGCCAAAGGTCATTATTATAGGCATTGATTTTTAATTTATCGGTTAAGAAGATTGTACGCCACTGTGTACAGTAGAAAACCGTGTACTCCACCAAAAAACTTCCCTAAATATGTTCAACTTTTAAAATTGGCCAAATATAACTTGGAAAATTTGTGGCTAATTCTTTATGATGAGTAAATTTATTTATACAAGTATTTTTTAAATAGAACTTAGCTTGACAAACCCGACTTAACAATTAGGGAAACATAATGGAATTCCTTTTTTTAAAAAAAAAAAAAATCTAGGTCCTCGTGCAACACATGAAGCCAAGACGAAATAAAAATTAATCGTGAATTAATTTCTTAAAAAAGTAAAAATCGTTCGCATTTGAAAATGAATAAAGAGCAAGAGTAATCCCTAATTTGATTTTTCAGAACTCTTTAGGACACATAAACAAGCAAGGCATGACAATTACGTGATTTTTAAGTAACTTACAACACATGAGATTGGGAGAAAATTCAAATTCATCATAAAATAATTTCTAGAAAAAGCCCTTCCACTTCAAAGAAATACATTTTTAAAAATAAGAAAGCCATTAAAAGATTTTAAAAGGATTTTAGCCCATGTTTTCAAATGGGTAAAATATTTGTCGCCAAGTATATTGTTATTTCTTAGTTATACTGAGTTTGCCTAATTTGGTGTGGGTTTCGCAGTGAAAATCTCAATTGCGCCACATAGATCTCCTATAATCATCTTTTAAATAACTCGGGTAGTTCGATTAAAACAAAAATAAGATATTTACCCGCTAGATCCAACTATCAATACCATTTTGTTCGCCAAAGAGGTACACGTAGATACAGTTATCAAACCAACAACTCAAAAATTGCAGGAATCCAAACACGTTCAGATTTCTGTTAACATTTTTCTTAAATGGCAATTCCTTCTTTCTCAGACGGGACACGACATTCGATATTGATTCACTGAAGGAAGTTTACTTTAGTTTCAAATAATTAAAATATTTTTAAAAATACATGATTATTAAAGAATATTGTAAAAGTATAGGTATGTTTTTTCGACTCAAATGCAAACACAAATACAAACACGCACGCATAGAGATATATATGTTAAAGTGGCTGAACTTTTTATCGAAAGATACAACTTGCTTTTTATTTAACACTCCAAGCTCAGCATCGAACACTACTAAGGCTAGGGATCAAACTGTCGATAGTACTTTATTAGCCGAAAGTCTTTAGACATTTATTTATTTATTCTTCTTGGCATAAGAAGTTTTTAGACTTTCGGAGGGTAACATAATTATATATAGCACTCTAGAATTGGATCGAGCTCGGAGCTTTCACGGCGGGCGGAGGACTTTCCCAACATTTTGGAGGACAGGATTTGAGCTCATCCTTGCAGTGACAAAATACCGGAAAATATGGCGTACATTCACAGCAAGAGCAGCCGTGAGGACAGTAGTCAAGAATACTGTCCGTGCAGGTACAATATCCTGCACTCTCATCACACTGGCAGTCCTGGCAGCACCAAAGCGATGAATCACCTGTTTAATAATATAATCTAGTTGTAATTAGTGCTCTTAATTGAGGGATCGAAAAAGGCGTGAAGTATTCTGATAAATTTACTTTAGCAAAAACAATATTGAAACTGAAATTGATTCGTACCAGGTCGAGAGACATGATCTGAAACCTTATTAAGAAAATCTACTCGAGCATTGGCTATTGATGTGGCAACGATCAGCAGCAATAGTCCCACGAGAAACTTGTTGAAGGCCATGTCGATCTTAGGTAGATGGGATTTCCTCTAGCACTCTAGGATGAATATAAGGGGAAATATAAGAGCTCCATAGGATGGATAAATAGGTGTATAGGGAGCAAAGGATAGAATCTAAAACACACTACAAAAAAAACTATATTTAACGACACATTATTTGCGACATATAGTTTTTGAATGTCGTTGAAAAGTACATAAAATGACATATCCAACAAACATGTCTTTAATGACATTTGAAACAATAATTAACGACATCTATATAGATGCCGTATTAAAGGCCTCCTTTTAACGACAATAGTTTAGTGTCGTTAAATTATTTAACGATAGATACGAGATGTCGTCAAAGCCTTGGAGATTCTACGACACCCTTTGTAGACGATATTGGTCAAGATGTCGTCTATAAAGGGTGTCGTGGAATCTCCAAGGCATTTACGACATCTCCTACCTATCGTTAAATAATTTAATGACACTAAACTATTGTCGTGAAAAGGAGACCTTTAATACGGCATCTATATAGATGTCGTTAATTATTGTTTCAAATGTCAATAACGACATGTTTGTTAGAGATGTTGTTGTATATGATTTTCAATGACATTCAAAAACTACATGTCGTAAATAATATGTCGTTAAATGTAGTTTTTCTTGTAGTGACATCTCATTTAGGTTGGCACCTTTTAAAACACCTATCATATACTAAGAGTCTATTTGGGATGGCTTTCTAAAAACTATTTTTGGCTTCCCAAATTCAAAAACTGCTTTTGGCTTTTTGAATCCAAAAGCTGCTTTCAAAAGTATTTAGATGAACTGTTAGAAGTGTATTTGCTCTCCAAAAGTGCTTATTGTCAAAACTACAAAATGTGACTTCTTAAAAAAATAATTCTGAATAAACTTTGAAACTTGAACCTGAGTATCAATGAGCCATTTTGACCCATTAAACCTTTTTAAAAAATATAGTTTCAAACATTTAATAAAAAGCTACTACCTTTGCTTCCTTCTTCTACTGATTGAAAGCACAAGCAGAAGCTATACCAAATGTGCTTTTAGCATCTAAAGCACAAGCAGAAGCTATACCAAATGGGCTCTTAGCATCTTATTCCAATATTGTGGCTAAAAAAAAATACAAAATTTAGACAAAAAGAGAAGCAATTAACCCAAAAGATAGAAGGAAAAATAATAATAATAAAGAAATCTGTTGCCAGGGACTAAACTCAAAGCATAAGCCTAAGCTCACACTTTGAGAAATACCCAAACATGCCTCGTTAAAAACCTACTATCGAAACCCAATGAGGAAAAGACTAGAAGGGACAAAGAGCACATATTCGCTCAAAGAGTTGGCTAATTACAAAATCTAAATTTAAGACAAACCTACATGTCTCGATTTATACTCGAAGTGTAAAAAGCTGGAATTGTGAATCACCAAGAAATATTAATTTAAGAAATACCATGCAAGGCCAACATGATTTCCTTCTCTAAAGATATAAGAAGCTTGATATGAAATTTTCTCCAAATTAGGTAAGACACGAATCCCCTTAGATCGGAAGCACCAAAGCACTAATATTTGTTGTTTATTTCTTTTATAATTTTATTAAAAAATTTAATAATATCGAACACATAGAGATATATATATATATATATATATAAGATTTAATATAAAATTATTAAATGACTTCTAAATGTTATATAGAGTCTTGGAAGAGAGAAATCATTGTTTCTTTTCCATGTCTGATTTTATAAGTTTTATACAAATTTTCCTGATCCAAAATCATTCCATAAGTTGTTAAATTTATGACTGGATTGCAAGGATTTATGGAGTGAGATTTTAAATTTATTATAAAAAACTAATAATTAAAATTAACATAATATAACATACTATGTTTTATTAAAGTCTAATCCTTTACAAATCAACGTATTACATATTAAGTCTTTCTCATGCTTTTAAGGTTTCACGCATCAGAGAGAGGATGCAAAAATGAGTATGGCTGAGCTTCTTTCTCTAGTTGACAAAACAAACAAAGTTTACGAACTTTTAAAATTGTTGTGGCTGTACATTGTGAGTTTATATATTTATTACAAGAAATTATGTCAATAATTTATATAATATATGTAGTTTGGATTCACAAATTACATAAATTCAGAAATACTCAATCCGTAATTTAATATGTTTATATCATATTAGGAATTATTCTAATCTAAATTTAATCTATATAATTTTTACAATCCAACCAAATCTGAAGGTTTCAATTGGATTGAATAGATTGCCAAATACCATGAATATCCCTAACGAAAAGAATAAAGATCAAGCAAATTCTCCTAAAAAAAGAATAACAAACAAGCAATTCTTAAAAAAAAGGAGAAAAGTGAAGGGCAAAAAAAATCTTGACGAGAAGGTGCCTCCTATAAGGCACTTAGTAGCGGGAAATAAATCGTTGACAATAATGGATCCCAACATTGAGACCATCTTGAAGGGTCTCATCGGTCTGTCTGAGGAGATAAGAATCACCCTTTTTTTCTTTCTTTTTTTTTTTTTTTTTTTCTTGAGGGACACTTCTTTGTTTTAGAAAATGAGTAATACCAAAAAAAAAGTCAATAACAACCGTTGAAAATAATGTCATTAGAAAACTTGATCGTTGTCCGAATTATTTTTCACTTCTTATAATGTAGGAACATGTTTTGGAGCCAAAAGAATTTGTTAGTCAATAACAATACGTTATTTAATTTTTTATTTTTCCAGAAAATTTATAATGCCAATAATAAATTTATGATTACATTTACAATAGTTTGCTCAATATAAAATTGTCTAATATATTTGTGTGTGTGTGTGTGTGTGTGTATGAAAATTTTGAAAGTGTGCATTATTTTTCAACAAGTAAATAAAAAATTAATAATAAAAAATTGGAAAAACAAGGATAGAAAAAATAAATAAGGATGAAAATTTAAATACAAAAAATTTTAAAAATTGTGCAATAAAAAAACACTTCATGTGCTTCAGAATTCTAACGTTTATTACTTAATAAGAATTCTATTTAAGTTGTTTATATGTATGTTTGAGATTCACTTGAAGCTTAAGGAAACTTGCTTACAAACAGAGTAAAAGGGATAAAAGATATATATAAAGAATCAGCAGGATTTTAAAGCTTGCATAAAAAAATACACATTTCAAATATTATTAAAAGGAAAAAAATTAAAATTAAAATAATAAGTGGAAAACAATAAAAGAAAAAAAGAAGCAGCTTTAAGTAACTGATTCTTAAAAAAACAAAGTAAAGTTTGCTAACAAGGTGCCTACTTAAAAAAAATCTTAAAAAATCAAACAGATTCTTAAAAAAAAAAAAAAAGATTGAAAATAAAGCAGGTCTTAGGGGGAAAAGAAAAGCAAAAGTGAAAGGCAAAAAAGGAATAAAAAGAGTTAAAGGTGCCTGCTTTAAGAAACCTGGCAATGGGAACAAATTCGACAACAATGATGGATCTCAACATTGGGATTACCTCAAAGAGTCCCGTACTGGTTTGTCTGGGGTATTTTAAAAATTGAGTAAAAACTAAGAAAGAAGGAGACATGAATAAAAATAATGGTCAAAACACAAATGCTATAAATACTGTGCTTAAAAAACAATGCATCATTGTCCGAATTGTTTGTCATTTTTTTATAACATAGGTGCATTTTTTTCAAAGTCGAAAGAATTCTTTAATCAATAACAATGTGTTGTTATTTATTTTAATTTTAGCAGAACACAATAATTTTAATTAAACAACTTATTACTAAATTAATATTATTTTACACAATAAAACATTCTTCTAGTATTTGTTTGTGTATATTTAACTATAAATAATTATCTATTTTCTTCTTTTGTTGTTCATGTATTCCTTTTCAAGAAATAAGTAAAAAAATAATAAAACTAAGGAAAAAGGAATAAAAAGAAGAAAAAAGGATGAAAAATTGAGTACAAAAATTGTTAAAAATTATGCACAAACAAACATATACTACGTGAGCATTAGAATATTAACCTTCACTAATGTGATGAAAATTTTACTTGGTTTCCCCCAAAGGCTCAGTCTGACATACTAAAATCTTTAGCCGTCACTTTGAAAGGAGATTTTTCCTTTTTTTTTTTCTTTTGGGAACAGATTTTTTAATTTTGTTTAAAGCATATTGGTATATTCGAAAGAAAAGAAGATTTCTAAGTAAATACTGATTTAGAAGAAAGAAAGAAATTTGATTTCTCCAAAAGAAGTTTCTCTTTCCCTTCTTATTAGTTTCATTGAAAAAAAAAATAGGAATCTTCGGTGGATGTAATGATATTGTCCTGTTTGATAAAGCTGGTTCTAACTAACTTTTCAGTTAGGAACAGTGTAAAGCTCTCAAATACGATAGTAAGAAAAAAAAAGTTACTACAATGTAAAACTCTCACATACTACCGTGTTTATAGTTCTAACCACCATACCAAACACCCTACAGTAGTGCATTAAAAACAATATTAGCTCCGTTGAACCATCTCCCTTCTCCTAGTTTGTGGATGTTGGTATTTTGTCGAATCACATTAAATTTTTTCTTCTTATCTTTATATTTTGTTCTTATTTAATTTAATTTTTTTTTTGTAGTTATCATCTATGAAATATGGAAAAGTGTGGCTATTAACATCTCTTATTCTACTTTTAAATGGCCTTTTAAAAAAAATTTATTATTGTTTTATCCATTAATAAAATTATTTTTAAGGACAAAAAGTATTTAAAAATACTCAGTACACACCCTTATCTTAAAAAAGTATTCAATACTAAAAAATCATTATGCCTTATTTTTTTTTCATAAATGTAGAGATGGATTCCAACGCAAAAAGTCTCCCCATAAAAAAAAGAGTTATTTTTTTCATTAAAATTCCTGTTTTTCATTCAATTTTCAATTATAATGGTTTCATATAAACGAATTGCGTAAATTATGTTGCACTGAAGGAATCGATTGTTGGATTAATAAAAAGAAAAACTATCTTTCCAAGGATGAAAGTATCTTTCAATCAAAAAGAAAAAAAATTGTTAGATTTATATTTATTATTTAATTCATATTGTATCGTGTTTAATATACGGATTATGGTATTCATATACAACAATTATCGATACTATGACTACTTTTTCAACTTTCAACTCAACAACAATGATCTTGATGAGACATATCGGCCGTCCTATTAGCACCATCACTTAATAACATGCCACCAACCAAAAAAAAGTTCTTAAGGTAACTTAAAAGGGGGAAAAAATCTAATAGTTTTGTACAAAAACAAATGATAGCAAATTTAAACATTCCATTTGATGTATTTTATATTGCATTTTAACTAGTATTTACTGTAATGCCCCTCATGGGACGTTATAGTTACCGTATCATAACATCTATTATTTTTGAAGAAACATAATTTTTACAAAATATAAATAAACAAAGTAATACAAAAATAGCTTGACTTTTTTAAAAAAAATGATTTATCAATCAAATCAAATAAACTTCATCTAAAAAAAACATATTTGTAACGTTACCAAAAACCACAAACTTAACAAAATATCTTTAATTTGCGGAATCTCATAAAATAGACGAAAAACTAATATTTGTGAAATTAGAAATAATCGAATAAAAGTTTAAATCATCATTAATTCAGGATGCATCGCTCCGATATTCCATTTCTACCATCATGCATACACCCGCATCAAGCTCCTCCATCCTCATACCTAACTCTTGTTCATAGCTGCAATATTAGAAACATCTAGTAAGCATAATACTTAGTAAATACACCTTAACTCTTACAAAACATTTTCATCCATTAACAATGTTCAATAAAATAAATTCATCATTAAGTAAATATGTATTTTAAATAAAATATATAGTAATACTTCAAAATATCATATAGTAGGGCCCTGGCGTTGTATCATCATAGCGCGCTAGTCACGGAAAGAGTGCGAGGGAGAGACCCTCAAACCAACCACTGCAAGATGAAATGACCGCTCATCAGACCCCATCATCACCATCAATCCAACAAGTGTACAATGCCTTTTTTAAAAACATCAAAATAATATAGATAATACATATATATAGGTTTACATAAAAAGATATCCATCAAATAAAATAATGAGGTAAAAACAACATCATCTTTCATCATTTTTCATCAATTTTCTCATTATTAAAAATTCTTATCTTAAAAGGTCTTATATAATATATCATCAACATCAATCTTTTTAATTTTGAACAATCATATTGCAAGTGAGAGATGTACTTACTTGACCACTAAACTTACACAACCTTCAATGGTAGGTGACACGACAACTCGGGTCTTTAATGTGCTTGCTTCTTTGAAGAGTTCATGCCAAACATTCAAATTGAGTATAAGTCACTAATAATACTATTAACAACATATAAATATCTCATACTATCATTGAACATCACCTCGTCACGTAATAACAACAAGAAGCACAAAATCACAATTTATGGACCTAGGGCATAATTCTCAAAAATAGGTGGAATGACCTTTATTTACTTAAAAATTCATAATAATTTCATCTTAACTCTAAATCAGTCAAAATTAGTGGTATTAGAAAGTAGACTAAATAATGAAGAGTTTGATATATTATATGCATATTTTGACAATAATTTTCATGACAAAAAAGTCCTCAAAATTTAGTTCAAATTTTGGGTCTGTGTAAAACTTTACAACTTTCTGGGTCAATTTCAAAAAAATCATGACTGTTTAATGGAAACTCCAATTCAAACAATTCAAAAACCAAATGAAAGCTTAAGATGTCTAGTATTGGAGAAAGATATAAGAAAAATTAAACGAAAAAAATATAGAATCAGAAATGAAACACATAATTAACATGTATTTGTATGAAAAGTAGGCATAAGGCATTTAAAAAATTCAATGCCAATTCATAACCTAATAAAACCTCAATTAAAAATGTAAACACATAATTAACATGATGATAATTATAACCCATAAAGATCTACATAATAAAAATATGAAAATCTATGATATCTCCCATCTAAGGCTAAATGAGCAGTTAATTCAAAACAACCAAATCATCAACTTTTTTAATTACCAATTGACATGAAAGATGTATAATAAAAGAATCCATGTGATGATAATAATAATTCTAATATTAACATAACAAACCAAAACATCAAACAAACATGTTAAATGATTGATAGACTTACCACGATGAATGTAATTGGGGAAATTAGAAATCTTGATAAAGCTAAAGAAAACCAAGTATGAACTCAATTAATGAGAAAGGAATGAAGTGTGAGTCTAGGTTTACTAATAAAAATTCTTTAAATAGATTTTAAGTGTGGACTAAAACCCTAAGAAACCCCTTTTTTTCTCTTTTCCAAGTGTAATCCTTTTTTTTTTCTCTCTCACTTTTTTTTTTCTTGGCAAAACTTTAGCGTAGGTTAAAGGCCCATGCCTTCTTAACTTACGTATATAATAACGTATGTATCTAATACCTACCGACTAATAGATCTGATAGATAAAAAAATTAAAAGCAAATAGTACAAACACAAAAATTAAACAAGCAACAACTGTAATAATCGCAAACACAAAAATCTCTTTTTGATTTTTAATTTTTTTAATTTTTTCTAATGAAAATTTATTTGAAAAATGAATGAAAACTCATGTTCATCAAAACGCATCTCCAAAAAATCTAGTACTCAGCCATTTTAATGATTTTTCACCAAAAAAAATTTCATATCTCAAATAATTTCTCAACAAATTTTTTAAAGAAAACAAAAACTCACATTCTTAGGTCTTTACAAATTGTGCTTAAAACTGGATAGACCAAGTGACTGTTTTCCTTCTAATGTTCTTACAAATTGGACAATTAGGTCTTTTAATGTTAGATTTCCTATACGTCCTTTTTCTGCTTGAAACTAAGGCTAAAGTCTACAAATAGCTCCTTGAACATAACTACTAGGATGGTCTAAAATAGAATCTTGAAGATTATCTAAGTTTTCATTAGAAAACTTGTCTTTACTAAAAAGTATTTTATCCTCCCTACTTATAGATGTTAGACCTTTTGACTTATACCTACGCTTACAATTTTGATGAGAACACTTAGGACACTTTAAAGCTATAGCTCGGGCTCTTCTTTTCCAAGCATAATGACTTGTACCATCCTAGAGAGACCTTTATTTGTGACATCATTAGGACAAATAAGACCTTCTATATACATTTTTACATCAGTTGGAAGTTTAAAACTAGAAAGGATCCAAAGACAAGTGACTCGAGCTTTGTATTTTTGCCAAATTTCTTTATGAGAAAGGGACGGAAAGTATTTTTTTCAAGTGATCATATTTAGGATCCATAATGAGAGAGAAAAAGAGATTCTTAAGAGTGAATTGAGAGCTTTGAAAAAAAGAGTTAAGGGCTTTGAGTTGATCTAAGAGTTTTTATGAGAGTATTGAGAAGATTTTGTCAGATTCAGAAAGAAAAGTTTGAAGAATTGTTAGTAAAAATCTTTAAAGATTGAAGAACTTTGAAAGTTTTTTAGAAGTTTTTAAAGATTTTTGTGATTTACCTATTCATAGGACTCTTCCTTAAAAACTAGGCATTCAAAAGTTGAGTTTCCTAGAGTTTGACAAACACTATACAAAGTTTCAATTTTAGGTTCCTAAACATTTCTACATTCCATTGCTTCAATCCTTTTAGTTAAACATGCAATCCTAGCGTTTAGATCATTTTTTTGACTAAGTTGAAGGACAACTCTTTAAGTACTAGCAAGATTAGACCTAATTAAGCTTTCAGAATTACCATGTTGCTAGTATTGAGAGTTATCAACTAAATTATCAAGACAATCTAACACTTCATCAGTTTATTTATCAAAGAATTCTCCATTACACATTGTTTCAATAAATTGAAGGGTTTTAGGAGTTAATCCTTCATAAAAGAAAATAATATAATGCCATTTTTCAAAACCATGATGTGACCCAGAGTTCAAAAACTCCTTAAAACATTTCTAACATTGAAAATAAACTTCCTTTACATTTTGGGAAAAATTTTGAATTTGTTTCTTCAGAGCACTAGTTTTATGAGTTGGAAAAAATTTCTTAAAAAACTTAGTTTGTATTTCTTGCCATGTGCCAATTGATCTTGTTTTAAAGAAGTGAGCTAAGTTTTAGTTTTATCTTTTAGAGAAAAAGGGAAAAGCTTAAGCTTAACAACTTTTCTTGAAACATTTTTATCAATTAAAGTAGCACAAACGTCTTCAAACTCTCTAGGAGACAAGTATGGATTCTCAGATTCCAAACCATAAAAAGTTGGAAGCAAGTTGATTATGCTTGGGTAAATCTAAAATTATGAGTATTAAGTGGAAAAACTAGACACGAAGAAGTAGATTCACAAAGTGGTTGTAAATAATCATATGTTGAATGAATAACATGATTAATGATTTGTTGATCAACATGTTATCATTATCATCACTTTCATCGTCAACTATTGTGTTTAAATGTGAAGATGTAATGGACAAAACAGGTGGTACAACTGGTTCTAGATTTTTCCTAGCTTGACTACAAGATTTTGACATACGGACCAAGCAAGTATGCAAAACTAAGATAATTATGAAAAGAAAAATAAACAAAAATTTAGACTACATGAATAGTAATATGAATACTAATATGTAAATATGTGAACAGTAAATTTTTTGGCTGTTTTGGGTTTTTAACTTTTTTTTATTTTGCCATTTTTGGCATCTACAAAACAAAGAAAATTAAGATTGACAAAAATATTAATAGGATCGGGTGGTACAACTATCTCTTTAAGATAAAAGAAAAATAAAAGGTGCAAAAAAAGTAAAAAGTTAGAAGTTAAATAATTATAAACCACTATTCAAAAACAATAAAGAACTAAAAATTGGCATGATCAACATGTGCACTACTCTGATCATATTCCAAGGCCACAATGAGGTGTTACAAATTCGGAGCCTATTAACAATACTATTGTCAAGGGATTAGGTATTTAGAGTAAGTTTGATATTTCAAGTAAATGTAAGTTTGATATTTCAAATAAATGAATAGAGGTATGATAGCCTACATTAGAGACAAATAACATTGATGGTGTGGAGTTGTAAGTGGAAGCATAATGGATTTATGATTATTACTTGTACCATAGATTTAGAATTTCGAGGACAAAATTTCTTGAGAAGAGTAGATTTGTAATGCACTAAGTTTTGTAAATATTTCCACTTTTATATATAAAAATTAATTCTAATATTTTAATATCATGACCTAACTCCGTCATTATCCAAATGTAGAACTCAATATATGAGTCGAAGCTTTCCAACGTGAACCAAGTAGAGGAAGGAAAGAAAGGAGAGGTTAGAGAGAGAGAGAGAAAAAAATCTCAGTTCAAAATCATTGAAGTGCATTTGGAGTCCCTTTTTGACGTGATTGGTGTCATTGGCAAGCTCTCGATGACTGGAGTCTAACGACGTGTTATGTCATACACGATTCAAATCGTAGCCGCCGTAATCATCGGTCAAAGTTTCAAAACTGTCAAACTTTTGATCACCATTAACTTTATTGTCTCGTGTCTGATTGGTATGATTTTGGTCTCCACACAATGACGAGAAAAAAAAAACTAAACCAGCCTTGCCCGTCATATATTGCCAAAAAATAGTCGCTAGAGCTACAAATTTTTGCCACCACTGTGGCCAACTCCGATGAGTGCCTTCTCTGGCACCTTTTTTCTCTCTACTGCCACCAAAACACTCAGAGGACTTGGGGCATTGGTAACACCTCAAAATGTTTCTCTTAAATGGCGGACGTTTGCAGTATAGAAAGGTTGTCATATCCATAGGGAGGTGAAAAGTTTGTAACTCGAGAGATTATTAAAAATAAATGCTCAAAAAGGCAAGCAGTTTTGCAAAACAAAGTTTAAAATAAAAGAAATATTTTTGTGATTTTTTTTATTTAATTCAAAATTTAAAACATAAAATTAAAACGGTGAAGCTTTGAGAATCCTTTGTATGTTTCGCAACTAGCATGAAATTTTAACTCTAATTAATAATTATCTAAAGCATTTGATTTATTATATCTCTTCCCATTAATTGCAAGCACATTTACTATTTTTATAAGTCAACTGAGAGCGACAATATAGCAAGCTATAATGTTGTAAGGGTTTTCCTATAAAAGGAGCAAAATAATCATCTCTCACTAATGATTAAGTGCACTAATAATGAAAAATATAACTGCTATCACTTAATTATAATTAACATAACTTTAAGATAGAAAAGATAACAACAAATTAAAATTAATATATTTTAATAGAATAAATTATTGCATTAATTTCAGCAGCACCTCGTCTTATTAAATGGTTTAAGAATAGACTATGTCATTTTCTGTCTACAAAAAATCAAGAAGCACCGAGCATTTACTATGCTAGTTTATGTCTATAATGCAGCAAAACTTAATTTAATAAATGAGCATGACTTTAGTGTTATTAATATTAATTATACAACGTAATTAAATTACATAAAGAAAGCATGGCTGAATTTATATAAGAATTGAGCAGCATAGTAATATTAACAATAGTTATTAAAAATAGAAAAATATAATTTATTTTACAAAAATATAAGCATTACAAAGCAGATATAGAGTCAAAATCTACGCCAGAGTACTAAGCATATAAGATCATCTCTCTACCTCACCAGACACTCTATATTAATTTAGACATTATTTTATTATTAAAAGATACTGCTAGTCTAACTCAACAAAGGAAAACAAACGAAGAGGGAGGGAGAAGAAATGGCCTGAAGGCAGTTAGGGGATGCCAAAACGGAGGGAAATTGCATGGTATATAGTGTGAATACAATCCACTATTTACCATTTTTTCCTTTTTTTATTAATATTTTTATTAATTTATTTAATTATTTAATTATTTTATCAATATCCTAATCTAACTGCCCTTCCAATGAGAGTGTTGTGAACTCTCTCTCTTATTTTTCTTTTTTTTTTTTAACGCTAAAACGCGTTGTTAAGAAGGCAATTTTTTCTTTGTAATATGGTGCTTCGCGGCTACTGAACGTATAGGTGCAACGAGATCTAAACCCTTGAAGTCGCAATCGAACAGATGAAATTTGTTGAGGAAACTATCCTTATGGGAGCTTGTGGAACCGAGAACGAGGGTCGTATGATGAGTCATGGTACTCATATTGAATGGCATCAGAGACGAGAGCAGGTAGAATTGAGCACAGTGGATTAGACAAGTACCTCCGATAGTGGGGCCCGTTGACATGCATCAGCGCTGACATGCAAGTCTCAAGGTGACATGTGGCATGACAGGGACTGACGCACACAGAAATTGAATGGCTGAGATCATTTTAGCAATGGATGCCACATGTCTAGCAATTTGAATTTTGAATTTTTTAATTGTTTTTCGATCATTTGTTCTTTGATTTTGTACCTTTTTACGCTGTTTTCATGTCCAACAATTTGAATTTTGAATTTTTTAATTGTTTCTCGATCATTTGTTCTTTGATTTTGTACCTTTTTACGCTGTTTTGCTCCGTTTTTCTTCTAGATTTTAAATTTAAAATTTACGAACATACTAAAAATAATTATTTTACAAACATAATATTTACAAAAAAATTAAAAATATTTATTTTACATTGAAACACACAAGTAATTACAAACTTCTAAAATTTTCAGTCTCTTTCGATTTGATATAGATATAATTTTTAAGACTTGAAAATATTTTTAAAAATTACTAAAAATATAATAGAACATATTTATAAACTCAAAACACACTATCAAATACATTAAAACTCAAAATAAAATAACCGTATGTTATTTTTATGGTTTTAACTATTTACAAACTAAATACATATTTAACACACCAAACGACTTTAAAATTACCAAAATTATTATTAAACATAAAAACACATTTTCACATTAAGGCACAAAAAACCTCTTAACACAAAAATGCTATTAATTACAGGATTTAATGAGAAATAAAAGCATAAATAAATGATTTTAGCCTTAGAAAATATACACTTTTATAGTCTCATCAGGCATCAAAACTCACTCATCAATTTCATGTCACCACCATCCTTTGGCTAGAAATTGAATGCGACAATGTCAGCTATTATAGCAAAACTTTAGTCCCTTCAAATTTGACCACCTTAGACCAAACTGAAGGTTCCAATATGTTCAGTGGATGAGAGGTGGTGTTTTGCCAACCTCAATTTCAAGAAATAGTTACTGGTATCGCGGGATTTATGGCCATCAGAGTTCGAGAAGGAGAGAGCCAATTTTGGTGTTTCCTGACCTCAGTTGCCAAAATTGATAGGAGGCTCGATTTTGGGGGGAGATCTAAGGATAGTAGCCAGCGGAGTTAAGTCAACACCAGTCAATGACCGTCAACACCAATCAAATTGATCAAATCTGGTCAAAGTTTATCAATAGTTGATCCGACCTCCGATCAATGATCTGAGACCACCTCCTAACTTGTTTTGACATTACGGATACAATCATGACCTCCATTTGGGTTAATTCAATTTGATTAAAAATCATATAGTATCAAGTGCATGCAAAACAAGGCAAAGTAGATCAATAGAATAGAGATAAAAACTACCAACCGTTGCTTTAGGAATCTCTGTGAGTCATTCCTAGCTATCCATATTTCCTTCGGGACCCATTTTGGGGTAAGGATTCTATAACTTAACTTTTGTGAGATTTTATTTAATTAAATTTGTGATTTAATTTTTTAAGATAAATTATATAATATTTTGTCGTTATTATTATATAAACATCATATGGATAATTGTGCAGACCCGTCCTATAATGTACAGTGCGGTTGGAATTGATTTTGATGTAACTTGAAACATAACATGATAAAGGAAGCATGGTTGGGTTAAAGGGACTCTTGTGTACTAGTGAGGAATTGAAATACAATAATGTTACTTTAGAGTTATAGATTAAGAGTATATAAGCCCAATATAAAACGAGTAAAAATTTGTAACATAAAAGGGGGACTGCTTACGTCTTTGGGTTTAAAACCCTAAAAGGAAAAATGGGAGGAGGCAATGGTGATCTCTTAGGTCGAAAGTCCCAAAACATACTATACAGTAATATGACTTGGTAATGACGTGAGACAACGAGTCCTTTCACTGGACTACTACAATTGATATAATGTATTATAAAGTGCACCCTACTATGAAATTGAATATAAAATAATATATAAATGATAATGGATATATGGATCATACGTAATCTTGTTATAACATATATATATATATATATGTCATACAAATAGAGTAATTATTAAGCATCCACTAGTTATGAACATAATGGTCTTGTTAAGATTTATTAATGATGTATTGATGAATAAGCTAACCATACAGGTTCAATATGGTAAGAAATAAAACCCTCAAGTTAGCTTAATACAGTTATAAATAGAAACATATGATGCTTACATCATAATGAGGAATATCTTTAACAAATGAAGCGGTTCTGACCTGATATAGCTGTATAGTTTCCTTAACTATTTTTCTCATTGCTACCCCACACATTATAAATCCTAAAAAGATGAAAATAAAAGGGAATGACTGACAACTACTCAGTAATGAAACCATTGCTCCCAGCAATTTTTCTTGGAGTTTTAGAAGTTTTTTTTATTTTCTAATCTTTTTATTTAATTTATTAAAAAACAACTAACCCTATTTAGATGAGTTATAGATATGTATAACTTTTAATATAATGATTTACAATAAGATAACGTACAATGTGTTTGGCAAGGCCATGCAGCGTCTTTCACCATTCCGAAGACCATGAATAAGAAGTCAAGGACAAGCTTTTGTAAGGCGGCTCGCGACTTTCTAAATAACCTTAAATAAACTTTGATTGCATGAAGATAGACCCGATGTTTCAAATTCCCAGTAAAAGTGATTAGAAACTACCCTTAAAAAAGTTTTATTGAATTTCTTTTTTTCTCCAATTTTTCTGTTTTGTGATAGTTTTTCAAATGTGTCCCACTAAAGTACTTTTCCCTTGCAATCTTTTAAAATATCATTTTTGTTAAATATAGCCTTTAAAAACAATTTTCTATTCTAATTACAATGCCGATTTTTTTTTTCGAATTAGATTCGCATAATTTTTTTTTTTGTTTATTCTCATATGTGGTCACAATTAATTTCTCTAATTGGTTTGAGCCTACCCCATGCTTTTTTTCTTTTCTTTATAACTGTAGTACTTTTCTTATCTGTTCAAATATAATATTTAACTGAAACACATGTCGGCTGTAGATGGGAATTCCGCTAGGACTCTAGGATAAATATAATAGGTAATATGAGCTTTAGAGGATGTACAAATAGATGTGTAGGGGGCAAAGGACATGAGAAAAAGTTGTTTGCATTCGACGTTGTTTGATTCATTTTTTTTATTTATTTTTTATGCACTAAGAAACACCCCCACCAACTACCTATCCTATACCAAGCCTGCTATTCCAATATTATTGTTAGAAAATAAACCCAAAGGCAGAAGGGAAATCCTTCAAAAAAGCAGGATGGAAAAAATAATAATAAAGAAACCTAAAGTCGGGAACTAAGCTGAGAATAGGCACTCACACCTAGAGAAATACTCCAAACATGCATAGTAGTTAAAAATCTTATAATCGAAACCAAAAGCGAAAGAGTAGAAGGGATAAAAATACATTTTTACTTAAAGGGTCGGCGAATTCACAAGATCTGAATTTAGAACGAGCCTCCATATCTCAAATAATGCTCGAAGTGCAGAAATCTAGAGTAGTGAATCACCAAAAAAAATTAATTAAAGACATATATGCAAGGCTAAATGATTTCCTTCTCTAAAGACATAAAAAGCCTGGTAGCAATTTTTTCCAAATAAGACAAGACACGAATCCTATGGATTGAAAACACCAAGGCACTAATCTTTAGCGTTTATTTTTTTATAATTTCAATAAAAAATAATAATATCGAACACATAGATATATAAGGTTTTTTTTTTTTTTTGCTCTGACATAGATATCGAAGGTTTAGTAGAACTATTAAGTGTAAAGGAAGATTTCTAAATGTTATATAGTTTTGGAATAGAGAGATCGTTGTTTCTTTTTTAATCCTTGGTTTTTTTTTCTATGGGTAACTTTTGTAAGTTGATATAAATTTTCTTAGTCTGAAACCATTCCATGAGCTTTTAAATTTACGGATTAAGCCTCCAATTTATTAAAAAAACAAAAAATTAAATTAATATAATGTAACACAATATAATTTATTAAAATCTAATATATTGCAACCCAAAGTCTTATGTGTTAGGTTAGACTGCTTAGGTCTCTCTTTTTACCTAGTAAGGTTTCACGCATTAAGGAAAAAGATAAGAAAATGAGTATGTCTGAACTTCTTTTTCTAATTGACAAAACGAATAAAGTTTATAAACTTTTATAAACTCACTACTGTTGTGGTGTACATTGTGAATTTTTATATTCATTAAAACAAATTGTCTATAATTATGTCTATACTAAATCGCTAATCCAATCGAATCTGTCAACAGATTGACGGTGGATTCCATAAACATCTCTAACTGACAAAATAAAAATCAAGCAGATTCTCAAAAAAAAAAAAAAAACAATAAAGCAATTCTTGCAAAAATGGGGAAAAATCAATTGAAAACAAGGTCCCTGCTATAAAGTACATAGTATCGGGAAATAAATCGTCGACAATGATGGATCCCAACGTTGACCACCTTAACGAGTTCCATCGGTGTGTACGAGGAGATAAGCGTCACTTTTTTTTTTTCCCCCTGCTAGGGACACTTTTTTTGTTTTAGAAAATGATTAAAACCTAAAAAAGGGGACAAAAAAAAAGGACCGATAATATAAATGTTGAGAATAACGTGCTTAAAAGAATGTACCATTGTCCGAATTATTTATCACTT